>BPLR01014405.1:7500-64093 GCA_021605095.1 Caerostris extrusa | reverse complement strand
TATATTATGTACTACAATAAAAAATCAAAGTAATTCAGAAATAATTTCAAATAATCGTGTTGTAAAGGTTGTAAAATCAAACTTTGCTAATGTTCGAAACACAGAGGTCAATTTTTTTTCGAGTTAGGGATTGAATCTATACCAAAATGGCTTGTGGGGATGGACTCCTTGTTTCACGACATATAGAGGGGTTGAAATGTCCGAGTCATGGAGGTTCTTGGGCTTGAAGGGAAGGGAACAAAAATTTGTTTCGAGTTATGGAGGTTTTCGACTTATCGAGGTTCGACTTAAAGAGGTTCTACTTCCAATAACAGTGTTCATTTAATACCAAACGATAAGAAATCTGTTTAATGAGAGGCCAATTTAGTTTTCAACAATAATAATGGACTCCTTTATCCTCTTATTAGCTGCTTGCATTGAATGAATCACGCATCAAATAAAGATTACGACTCCATCGCGCATATTTTTACATTATAGCTTAATTTATAAGAATTCGGTTAATTTTAAGAACAGTTTTTATTTATTCAACTTCAAAATCTTTCGAAATTAAATATCCCAAGAGTTTTATGCAACAAATAATTTTACTATTACAATACAAAATAATGAAATCCAAAGGATAAAATATGCGAGCAGTTTCTGAAAAGAATTTCATTTTTATACATTTGGATCTTAAATTAAAAGAAACTTCTGAAAAAAATTATTTGACGCTTCCAATTTCAATAAGGCTCTAAAATTTTAGTTTTCTTTCCAGGCTCGAATTGTACGGCTGATTTGTTCTATTAGTTCACATACTAGTTCATTTAATGATCATAGGTAATTAAGCTGACACGATGGCCAGGTGGCTGGCGCTCACAGCCATTGGTGCCATAGGCTACAGATTCAACTCCTAGCTATGTATGTTAGTGGTTTCAGGAATCCAGGTGCAACTGTGGTCAGTCCTAAATTTTCAGAAGTGTTGCAAAAATGAGCCAAAAGTAAGGGGACCGGACCCGAAATATGACTTCATTAATTAATTCTCCACTGATATTTAATTGCATACATCAGGTTTATCATGTAATATCATACATCATGTTAGCAAGTACATTAACAGATTTCCCTTGGTTTGGTATGGTTTGTCGCTCTACATGTTTGTGAACACGAAGGCTAAGCTGAACCGGGACCTACAGTTTAAAAGTGATTCTGAAGACATCACAAACATCCATGCCGGCACTTAGAATTCGAATCTGAAGCCTGCTGGTACCAGGGATACGGGTACTATGAAGTTAAACATCAGGGGCGCAACGAAGACTCGCGGAAACTCCTCAATCGAAATCGCCTACCTCTTATTGAAATTCTGTTTTTGTAACAATGCATCCCAAGCTCTACTTTTGGACCAAACCCTCTGATAAGTTAGAACTGGGTGGGATGTTAAGAGTCTAAATTGAGAGAATTGATTTAAAAATACTTGACCATATTCACAAATTGAGTTATGAGTGCATTATTTAAGGAGGCGTTGAATTATTTACTTACCCAGCATAAGTGTCATTGGTGTGGATAGAAGTTAACGGCGAACCATGTAAGTATTTGAGAAGAAACTTTTCTCTGCGCTCAAAGCTGCTCTCTAAAAAATCTTGGATAAAAGAGATTCTAAAAGGAATTTATTCACTATAATTGGAGAAAAAAAATCTGTTACAAAATGCATCATCTGTGATTAAGGTAATTTTACATTTTGCTTTACATGCTTCATGTTATTCTCTTTAATACTTGAGAAGGTTTGTTAATTTATTACTGTTATTGTTATAAAGACATATGGCCACTATTTTTGTAACAATTGCACTTCCAAGATTTATCACATTAATACAAACTCACAAGGAAGTTACTTAAGAAAAAATACTTTTGTAAAAAAAAAAGTTGTTTTCTGAATGAAGCAGGTTAAAATATTTTCAAAATCCATAAATGATGTTATTCTTACGTAGATTGCTATAAAGGTTGGAGTCTATATGTAAAAAACGACTCGAGTCTAAAAATGTTTTTAATGACTCCTTTATCTAAAACTACTCAGAATAACAAAGAATTCTTACGTTTCCTTTCATTTCATCATTTGGTGTCAATAATAGGAAAAATAATATTTTCTGAATAAAATTTTGCTAGAAATAATGGGTTTAAAGTTTATTTTACTTATTTTATAGTAGATTTGTTTTTTAGAATTGCAGAAGAAATCATAATGTATAGTTTTCTGGCATTTTTACACACAAAAGAAGTTATCAGTACAATTTTAGCATAATGCAAATTAAGCACAAATGACAAACTTTTACAGACAAACTTTATTCTTGAAAAGTTAACTCCAACGATGTGTAATGCACCAACTAGTAGCCAATGCCCATTCATTCAAAATAGAGCAAAATATTTGCATAATCAAAATTTACAGTAAGAGGTGGGCTTAAAATTTCATATAAATGTTTCAAACCAGCCACCCGTGACATTTAAAGGGCAGTGATTCCATTTTATTTAACCCCATGGGGGAATCTAAGAAAATATTGCGAAATATAAGAACTTGAAGAGACAAAATTCTTATGAATGATATGATTATATATTTATGAATTTACATTAGCTAAAAGAAAACCAAGAACCTTTTAAATGAGGAAGTTTTTATCAGCAATTTTTCTGTGTGACCGTAAGTGGGGTGTCCCTACAACTACTTTTTACAAAAACAACGAGGCATCTATTGCTGATGCATTACTATCCAATGTTTAAATTTGAAATTATCACTAGTATGAAATATTTCTTAAAACTCAAGTAAATATTTAATTGTTTAATGCCTGGTTAATCCCTGAAAGAATTTTGATCAGTGGTAGCCAACCCAAATGATCTTGCTTAACACTTTGGAAATGCAGCATAACTCCCTCGGGCCGCCTGCATTACCTATACCGTATTAAATTTGGAGCACGCTATAGACATTTTTGGAGTAAAATTGAAACATAATAAGTTATTATTATTGTGTTTTCATTATTCTTACATGTAATAGATAATATAATACTAATTATACCAAACGCACGTACCATAAAAAAGAAATATAACTAAAAATAAAATATAAAAAATGAAATCATTAATAAATATTTTAGTAGTGCGATATTTATTTCTCCACTCTTTCACTTTGCTTTCTAAATCTCAATTTGGAAGTATTTACACAACATGTGGGTGTTGCAGGGTAGCGTCCATTACGTTTGAGCCTCTCTTTTGTGTTGATCATTCATTTTCAGGAAAAAAAAAAATTCACAGACTTAAGTTGAACCAAAGAAAGCACTAACAACTTTTTGCACCACATTTCACAAGATCCCGGATCATATGGATGCACAGACAAAAAATGTATTTATTTAATATTGGTTTTATACTTTGGCCATTTTTAAAATACAATATATTTTGTAAAAGTGTTCATGGAAATCTCACGGCCGGAAAAATATTCAAGAAGGCCGCGGGTTGGCCACCTCTGTTTTCAGGGCATTTTTGGAGCTTCCTAACTATTCCAGAAGATAAGTGTTTCAAACTTCTTTCACAACTTGTTTCAAAACCAACAATATTTTTAATAACTGAACTATGAACTTCTTCCGATTATTGCAAATAAAATCACTAAAAGTACTGCTGCTAAAGACTGGTCTTTATTATGATTGTAGACATGTACAAGTTTTTAAAGATTGGCTAATCCTATGTATTTTCGAGAAAAATATTTTCTAATTTAATAGGGCATTTTATGAAGTCTAATTTATACCATAACAAAATTTATTTATAAATCATCATTTACTACAAATAATTTACGAGCATTATTAGTTTAAAATAGATTTCCTAGAAATTGAGAATTTCTGACTGATCAGCCCAGCTGCATTTGCTGCATCGATTTCAAGAAAATATTAAAAACGTTTAAAATATGCTTTAGTTCAGGTTTCGTAAAAACTTGGATCGAAAATCTGTTAATTAAGAATGCGTTTGATCTTCCATATTTAGCAGTTTACTTCCATTTATTCATAAATTATTCATCTAAAGAAATCGAGAGGCCAGAAACTTTCACTTACCTGAAGGGATTGAATCTAGTCTCCAATATCTTTTCAGCTTGAATCCAATTATACAGTTATATTGAAAATTCGATCTAAAATTGAAAAATCGATAGATTTCGTTAATGCGATTATCGCAAGAGAGTCAATAGACGCACACAAATTTCAAAACAGAATAACTTTGATAAAAAAACACATAAAAATCATAATAAATCCGACATTTAAGCCTGCTCACGTAGAAATAAATCAGAACTATGACCGGCATTACCCACAGAATTGATGCTGAATGCATAATATAATGAGACAGATTTGGCGAGAATCGGGTTAATTCGCTTGATTGGCTTACTTTAGGGGATGTTCGCTAATGGGAAAAATGGAATTATTTTATCTTTTTACTTCTCTAATTCAAAAGCGTAAGAACTTATAAATATTTTTTTGTCAACTTAAAATAAACTAGTCTTTAAAAAAAACCAAATTCCTGAACTCTTGATATAGTCTTGCACATTTTTCAGGTATACAGCTAGGAAAACCTACAATTGTCAATCATTAACTCCAACAATGTGTAATGCACACAACTAAGAAGCATGAAATACCCATTTTTAAAAACAAGAGCAAAATATTTACTTTTATAATCCAAATTGTAGTTTATTTATCGAAAATTTTGAATAAATTCCATGAATTTTGTATCGTATTGTATCGATTTTGTATACCGAACCAAGATGTATCGAATTTTTGTGACGCATAATGTTGCCAAACAGGTGATAATTTATAAATGTAGTATGATATTTATGAAATATTCGGAGGCAAATATATATATATATATATATATATATATATGTGTGTGTGTGTGTGTATCTCCTTTTTGGTAGGTGCACGTAATAAAAATGGCAAACGAATGATTTTTTAATTTTTTGAAAATTAAATGACTTATGGGGGACCTAATGGCAGAGTGACTAGCGCTCAGCCACTCGGTGCCACAGGTTTCAGGTTTCGTGTCATGGATGTTTGTAATGCTGCGGAATCCACTTTTAAACCGTAGATTCCGGTCTAATATGTTATAGAGTTGTTTGGTACACCACTTTAGTAAATTAATAAATACAGTTTCTAATTGGCTAGTATCAATGGTACTTTTTGTATATACTTTCCCACTATTATTTTCTTTCAAACCATGAATTTAATTTAACTAAAGTCAATAATAATTCAATGTCGTGTATTTAATTCTTCTTCCTTCTCATTTACACCACCCAACCTAATGGTGGAATAGGCTCTCAGCCTGCTGACAGATTTTGAGATAGGAGATACCATCTTTTTTTTTACATGTATGGCCAACTCTCAACAGTCACCTTTAACAGGTCGGGATCTACCACGGTTTAAAAATTAGTTCGAACCACTACAAACATCCATGTCATCGCCAGGAACTGGACCCTAAACCTATGGCACCGAGCTCAATCCTCAATTAGAAATTTTTAATTTCCATGCTATTAATGTGGTTATATCCATAAGGAAGTCATAGGTTGGTATGGAGGAGTTTCATTTCAGGTTTGGTTTTGTGTTATAGTCTACTCATTTTCTCACGCTTTAGGCTAATTAGACCGGGACCTACAGTTTAAAGGAAAATTCCTACCACTCGCAACATCATTCCATCCCCAGTATTCGAACTGATGCCTATGTTATCAAGGCCAGAGCTAGCCCAGTGTTTTCTCCTAATTTGACCTTTGATCATTCTGGGTTATTATATGCAACGTTTCGTCAACATCTACATTTTTGAAATTTTTGATTCTCATTTTGCTAATTTTATTAAATAAATAATTCTCTTTTAAAAAGGGCATTTAATTATCTAATTTGCTTATTAACTCAAAGGGCATGAGACCACCCACATGTCATTTCAACATTTTAAAAAGGAGCTAGTGGCCGCTGCTGTCAGGGGATCTCCGTGTAATCTACAATAATAAGAGTACAATCTAATAATTAAACGCAATGGTCATCAGGATGCCATTTGTTTTAGGATTGTTGATAAGGAATTTTTGCCTGGTGGAATAGAGTTTTCGTTATTTTTGAGATTGTATTTATATAGGGGATATATTTTTGCCCATCAAGTTCAAAGTACTTTGTATGTGAACTCCAATATAGAACTTAATCTTGAATGTTAGAGTTAGAATTTTAGAGAGTCTAAAGAAAGGTTTTAATTAATTTGTATTAATATTTTCCATTTAAGGAACCAGAAATTAAATTCTGTAGATTCGTCTCAATTATCATCATCATTGGTGCAACAGCCCCTTGGTGGGCGAAGCCCGACTGTATACTGGCAGATTTCGTGACAGAAGATGTTTTTTTTTTTTTTTTTTTTTTTTTTTACGTGGTAGAGTTTTTAGCACTACGCGAAAAACACTCTTACATTTATATTAGACCGGAACCTACGATTAAAAGTGAATTTCGAACCACTACAAACATCCATGCCACCGCCGGGACTCGAATCCGAAAACTGTGGCATCGAGTGCAAGAGTGCTGGTCACTAGGCCATCAGGCCCTAAAATTTTTCAAGCCAAGCCCTAATTTAAAAAAAACAATATTTATTAACAAACTTTTTATGATCTGAGCACATTTTTGCTGCCTGATGGCCAATTGTTCAGCTCTCTGACCTTTGGTACCACTAGTTTCAGGTTTGAATCCTCCTGGAAGGCGGAATGGATGTTTGTGAATGGTTCGTAATCCACATTAAGTACTAATTAGCCTAAAATATGCAGAAAATGACCGTAGAACGACAAACCAACCAAAACTGATTACATTTTCATTTGTAATATTTTTTATTATAGTTTTCGATGCTTTGTATTTAAATAAGTTTACAACTCAATCTACAAATATAATTGTCAAAAATTACAAAATATTTGTAATTCAAAAGCCATAGTGTAATAAAAATCTCATTTTTTTCTATATTTTACTAAATGAATTTTAGTAAATATGTATCTAAACCACATTTTAGGTTTATATTTACAAGATAAAAATAATTAGACATTCTATGACATTAAAAATAATTTTTAAATTTTTTTATTATTGTTATGGCAAAAGCATCCCTCGAGTTATTGTAATGAGATGTTTGCAATTCTCTGAATTTAATTTCCATGCAGTCCTCTTATTAAATATATGTTTAATACAGTCATTAGATCGAATATTTAATATAAGCATTTCGATTAACTGTACCGAATTACTATTCTAATATACAATACTATTCTAGTTATTATACAATAACGGAACATTTATGATTATGTGTTGCAATAAGCCAAATAAATAGAATTTACATGTCTGTTATTTACTGCCAAAATTAAGAATACTTAATTTTTTTCTAAATACATCTAGTTACAATATTGTCTGATTTATAATAAGGATGAAAATCAAAAAACGAGAAATGTTTCAAAACAATTCTATTGTGAAATATGTTAATTTAAATGCATAGAAATTTTAGTCAATCTTGCATAAAAAAAAAATTTATGTATACCATAATAAAAACTTATATTTAGAGTTAAATTAATTATACAGTAGTTCTAATACATATTAGAAATCAGAATGAACAGAACAGGAAATTTATTAGGAAAACTGACATATTTATTAATTATGACTAAAGCAATTATGATAACAATGCAATTATTAATTATTATTCATTATTTTATTAATTGTTCCCTAAAAGAAAATTATGATAATAATAAAAAATTATTAATTATTATTAATTATTTTACTAATTATTCACTAAAACAAATTATGATAATAATACAAATTAAATAGTGATTAATATTTAATTACTATTATCCTTCAATAAAAATATATAAAAAAAATGACGAATTGCCTATAATTTTTTTTTGTTAATAACAAATTAATCATACCATAAATTGCATAAATAATTTTTGATCGTAGGAAAATAAATTGGACGAATTAATAAATACCAATTTTCGATATAAATTAATTAACATAAATTTATTCAGCTTCAAATTAAGTATATTATCTACAATTAAAAAATATATCATTAAAACTTTATCAATATATTACAATTCAAAGGAACCCAATTTTTCTATGCAAGAATTTTGTTTTAAAAATATGTATAACATAAACAAATCTTCATCAAGAACATTAATTAGAAATGATTTAATATTCAGCAAACTTTCTTAAAACAAGTAATTAAAGGATTATTGTTTCTTACTTAAAAAAATCACTATTTTCCTTTTAAAGCACTTCAGAATTTGCTGCATTATTTTAAGATGGTAAACTTAAATTATCACATTAACAAAAGTTCAAACGATTATTCATTAAACAAACGATAACGTGAAATAAAAAATCGTCTGTAAAAAAACAATTATTTCCTCTATATGTTTCTAACTGTATTTATTGTTGTTTTTAATAAAGTTTGTTTTGTGTGAAATCTTTATTAGATGGATTTCATAGACATTTTTTTTTTTTCAATTTTTAATCTTTATCAAGAATATTAATTAGAAAGGATTCAATATTCAGGAGACATTCTTAAAGCAAGTAATTAAAAGAATGATTGTTTCATACTTAAACTATTAACTATTTTAATTTTTAAGGTCTCCAGCAAATGCTGCGTTTTTTTAAAATAGTAAACTTAATTTATCACACAAACGATAATGTGAAATACAAAATCGTCTGTAAAAAACAATTATATCTATATGTTTCCAGCTGTCTTTGTTGTTGTTTTTAATAAAGGTTTTTTATTGTGTGAAATCTTTATTTAATGGATTTCATAGATATTTTTCCATCTATAATTGATTGTGTTGGGGTACTTTCTAGATCTAAAAGTTTTAAAATATCTAAAAAAGTAAAATAAAATATTAAATTGATTGTTTAAATATCTATTTATTTTTAAAAAATTAATAAATAGATATTTAAACAATGCTTTACTTTAAATAATTTCAAAATAAAGTATTGCATCTTACAGTGCAATTGAAAGTATTAAAATGCTTTCTTTTCTATTGTGAGAAAAAAATTAAAACGTAAGTTCGAATTCCAAATAATTTTTATCCTTTTTTACATGAACTTTTTATAATTCCAAATTGGACTCCTATGTTAAAAAATGGAAATTCTAGCTGAATGCAAAGAAATCTTTAAAATGATAAAATAAGTTAAAACTATTAACGATAAACTACAAGAAAATATTAATAAACCCCTAAAAATATTTTACACGAGCAATTGAAAAATTTTTGGAATTCTTTCGAAAATAATTTTTAATAACGTATAAAACGAACTAAATCAACTTTCGAATTTTAATTAATTAAAAAGAAACATATGATCATGTATTTTCAAATATTTCTGTTGTTTAAATGACTTACGGTGGATCAATTTTATTGAATTACAAATTTAATGTAAAGTTAAAATTATTTTCAATGATAAAAAAAAAAATAACATAAATTAAATACATAATTATATTATTAAAAGAATTTAGTATTATTACTAGTTATGTAAATTTATGGCTATGTATCAATATAAATGAATGAATGTGTAAATGTATGGCTATGTATTAATATCCATGAATAAATATGTAAATGTATGACTATGTATTAATTTACATGAATGAATATGTATATTTATGCTGTGTATTAATAAATATAGACATTAGTTACTGGGTATGAATGTAAATGTAAATTAAAATGCTTCTTCGTGTTGAGCGGCCTGGGGGCCTTTTCGGTATCACAGGCTTGATGTTCGAATCTTGGTGAGGGCATGGATGTTTGTTAGTGGTTCGGAATCCACGTTGAACTGTCCCAGTCTAATTAGCCTAAAGTGCTCACAGAATAACCGTAGAGTGACAAACCAAATCTTCGAATAGATAACATTATAAAATAAATTAAAAATTTAAGATTCCTGTTCCAGAGAAAAAATCATACTTTTTAGACCTGAAAATAAAGTAATAAACTGTAACTTTCATAAACTATTTCTTATATAAAATTAACATGCATCTTTAACATAATTTCTTATAATAGAATTAACAATGTTACAATATTTTTAATGTTGCTTTATCAATAAAAAAAATAATTTCTCAATGCAAAATGCTTTCAAAATTAACTTCTGAAGAATATAAAAAGGAAAGAAACGGGAAGAAAAACACGGAACTATTCCCGCATACCAAGAACTGAAAAATAAATAGCATTCCTGGCCCTAAATGCTTCTGTAACTAAAGCTTGTTTTTTCCCCTCGTTTATCTCACAGCAACGCATTAAGTATTGTAACTATTAGTGAGTAAAAAATACTTTCAAGTTATTTTGAGTAGTAAAGAGATAGTTTGTCACAAAAATTTCTATTTAAACGCAAGACAATGTACAATGTGTCTAATAGTTATTGGACACATTACAACAAACCAAAAAAATAAAAAGTTAAAAGTAAATAACAAAAAATGCTGAAATCTGCTCGGCAAATTTCAACTTATCATGTGAAAATTCGAGAACGGATGAATCAACTCGGGAATATGCCAATGTTTAATTATGCAAAGCAATTGATTGGAATACTGCAAGAATGGCCAAATTCAATAGCAACATGAATATAGAAATTTGAATAGATCAAGAACATCTTGAAAAATGAATTTTTTAAAAATCTCTAAAAGAATATACAAAAGTAAGATAAATGTCGTCGTAAATGAAGAATGAAGTATTCCAAATTCTACAAGAAACGTTATCACATTGAATAGCCTAAAGAATATATTAATGTTTGAAAATTCTAGGCATAAATGAAGAATTAAGTATTCTAAATACAATTAGAAGCACTATACAGCTCAATAGACAGAGGAAAATTCCAAAATTGATAAATATAAAACTTCAACATGAAGGAATTTATGAACGCATTACGATATACTTATAACCATTGTAAATACAGATGTTTAAAATCCCAATCCTAAACAAAATGATTCTATACCACAAAAACACTTCAATCAAAACCCAAATATTCCTACAAAGACTAACGTTATTCATGAAGAATTTCAAAAGTTAAGTGGGCCAAAGTACCATTTTCCGCCAAAATTTGCAATGGAGATTTATTTGCTTGGCCCTCATTTTCGGTTAACGTCATGGACCCCTAACCAGGACAACATCATGCTCACACATGATAAAAATGAAGTTATAAACTTTAATGCTAATTCTACCGGTTGCTGATAATATATCCAAGCAGAGTTCGGTATCATGCCATATCTCATCAAGTTTCTAAGGAATTCCGAACTGGAGGAAACTCAAAATATTCTAAATAAACTGATCAAATCGATAACAGAGCTACTTTACAATCGTCATCTTTTTGCTTTTTTTAACGAAGTGATTACTTCGCATGCAGCAATGGGAATCCTCAAAATAACTAGACTAGTTATTATTTTGCTTTGTTTGGGAATCTGCGGACAACGTGTTCCACTTTGTATGCAATGGACAACTCTACAACTTTTAAGAGTAATTTTCCCGTAGTTGAATTTTGTAAGGTAGAAAATGAGGAAACCTCTCACCAGATAACATGTTTGTCAATGCGAAACCCTTGAACAACCTGCCTAAATTGCCACAAAATCTCCGATAAAGGCAGTAAATTTGATTGTTGATGGATTACCAACCTACTTTTGAACCACAAAAGGTATATGCATGTATCTTCATGGTATACGGAAAATGGGAATAAATAAATATATCCAAGGGGAATAAATTCATTTTAATGGTTATAAATAAGGAAATAAATACATGTAGGTGGAAATAAATAAGGAAATAAATACATGCAGATGGGGATAACTAAGAAAATAAATGCATGTAGGTGGGAATAAATAAAAATAAATACATGTATATGGGAATAACTAAGGAAATAAATGCATGCAGGTCAGAATAACTAAGGAAATAAATGTATGTAGGTCAGAATAACTAAGGAAATAAATGCATGTAGGTCGGAATAACTGATGAAATAAATACATGCAAATGGAAATACATACATGCGTGCATGCATGCCAAAATGATCAAACATGAGTTTATTCTTTATGTTGACTATTTAATATGTGCTGTCATTAACGATAGATGGCGCAGCCAATGTTGAATATATATATATATATAGCGCTGAATTGTATATGCTACGGGGACAATTGAGAAGAAAAAAAAAAGAAGCAATAAAATAATGTAAGTTTGACGACTAGAGCTGTGACTCTAAAGAGAAATGTTTGTTGAAAGTAAAATATAGTACGTTACTAGCTTATAAAACGTAGTAATTAGTAATGGTAGGTATTTAAGATAACACATGGATTTACTGCCAAGTTTGTATTCTTACACAACAAAATTATTTAAAAGAATTGAATTACAGATGTAAGCTTCTTAAAATTTTATTTTTATTTTTTTTTAAAAAGCATCAGGACAAATACCAATACGCGTAATCATATTCATTTCATGAATGAAAAGTTATTTTATTTAGAAAGGAATTTTCACTCTACTATAAATCTTAAACTAAACATACATTTAATACATCTAATGTTTAAGGGAACTATAGATTTAAACTGAAAAATATTTCGTATTTTTAATCAGGAAATTTTAATTTCTTTCCTGTAATAAGAATGCTTTTCATTTGATAAAAAAGTAATAACTTTAATCAGAAGTCAGGTTTTAATTAAAAAAAACAATTCTCAATTATTATTCATATAACATCCAGGAACAGCAAGGAATTTTTTTCATATTTAAAAATATGCGGCATTAATGAAAAATTCCGTAAATTATTTAAATAATATATTAAAAAGTGAACTTAAGTCAGATGAATTTTTTTTTTTTTTATTCTACGAATACTCTATATATAAAAACTTAAATTAAACCATTGTAAATATTAAAATTGCTTAATAATAAAAATTTTAGATAATTTTTTTTAAGTATTTAGCTTGTTGGTTTTCATTAGAAGTATTTTTTTATTATAAAAATTCAAAATTAAAAGTTCATAAATTAATTTAAATTTTGTATAAATTATTAATAAAAGAAGTTATAATATCTGCAACGTTAAGAATTGTGGAAATCTTAAGTTTCTTGCAGATTACAAAGCAATTTTTATGAACTTTCTTAAATCCAAATTTATGCTCATTTTAATTACATAATATTATAATTAGAATATTTATGAAAAAATTCATTATTTCGTACTGATTTGATACGGAACTTATAGAATTTGATTATCTTAGTGTGATTAATTTATTACTTTTTGTTAATGAAATAAAAACCCAGCTCCAATAAGAAGGCATCTTGCATCTCAAGAGAAACGCTCGACTTTCCCCAAGTAAATTGAATAAAGCTAGATTTAATGCAATTTTTAAGAAAGGTACCAGTCCATGTGGCATTAGAAATGCTATGGAATTAAAGTAAAAATTCCGTCCAATGGGCAAGTTTTAGATTTACATTTAACTGAATAAAATGTATTCCTTTATATGTTTGTTAACATAAATTTTATTTAATTATAAATTGGGTAAGTCATTTTACAAAAAAATGAATTATTTTTTTAAATACTGAGTATAATGACAAGAGATCATTCATTATTAGAAAAGTAGATATGTAGAAGAATCAACCATATCCGGGATGTACTACTGGAACCAGCTACATTTACCATAATTTGTTACATCCATTTTGAAGGAACTTGCCCAATAAGGGCATACGGACATGCGCATTCTTTCCTATTGTTCAATGGAAGTTCATTGTGTGCTATATATAACTGTTGACAGGAGAGTCAATTCCCGCAATAGACATAATAGTCTCCAGATAATTTGTCCATTTTCGAAAGGAAATGATATTAATGAACAATTTATATTGCTAGGACAATTTAATAATGAGCAATTTATAATGTTAGGACAATTTATAATAATGAAAAATTTATAATGTTACGAACAATTTATAATAATGAAAAATTTATAATGTTATGACAATTTATAATAATGAACAATTTATAATAAGGAACAATTTATAATGTTATGACAATTTATAATGAACAATTTATAATAAGGAACAATTTATAATAATGAGCAATTTATAACAAGGAACAATTTATAATAATGAACAATTTATAATGTTAGATCAATTTAATAACGAACAATTTATAATAATGAACAATTTATAATGTTAGGGTCATTTAATAACGAACAATTTATAATAATGAACAATTTATAATGTTAGGGTCATTTAATAACGAACAATTTATAATAATGAACAATTTACAATATTAGGGTAATTTAATAACGAACAGTTTATAATAATGAACAATTTATAATGTTAGGGTCATTTAATAACGAACAATTTATAATGTTAGGGTCATTTAATAACGAACAATTTATAATAATGAACAATTTATAATGTTAGGGTCATTTAATAACGAACAATTTATAATGTTAGGGTCATTTAATAACGAGCAATTTATAATAATGAACAATTTATAATGTTAGGGTCATTTAATAACGAACAATTTATAATATTAGGGCCATTTAATAATGGAAATTTATAATGTTATGGATTTAAATGCTTAGAACTCAATAACGTAACTCGTATAAGTAACTTTCTTTCAATTTAAATACCAACAAAAATAGCTAAAAAATGAAAAAGTACACAAAACCCAATAAATACATTCCAGAAATTCAGTTGGAATAACGAAATAGGAATAACAGAGGGCGTTTCAGTAGCCTAGTATACAAAACTATAATCTATCTATAACGGTTAGCTAGCTAACGATTAACACTGGAAAACGAAAAAATAGGTGAGAGTCAAAAGTTAACATCCCATTGTAAATACTACTTATTTGGCAATTACAAAAGATTGTATATCTGCTTTAGCCAGCAAACATTTTTTGTGGCCATCTGATTTTCTTATAAGAAATATTTTAAATTAAATTGTGGCATTTGTAAAATGTAAATTAAAACCAAATTTGATAAAAGCTCACTATAAATGGAGGTAAAAATTCGTCTCATCTAACGAATTGAAAATACTGATTTTATCCCCTTGGGTGCAAATGTATTTGAAAAACTCCTTACGCTTAGAATGGATTGATTAATTCGCTGAAAGGATTTAATTTTAAAAAACTAAATAAAACAAGATTACATTCTAAAATAGTTATTTCCTTACCTCTCAGCTTTTAGTTGTTTTACTAAAAGAAAATTATAACTACATTACTTAACAGCAAATTAAATCTTCACGAAGTAATTTTAAAAAACTTACAGTTATGGCATCATAGATGAAATATCACCCAAGGTCAGTTTACTTTTTAGCGCAGCTAATGAAGTACGTTTCAATAATCAAACTTTTTTTTTTTTATGATGACGGTATTTTTACCGACGCATTAAATACTCACAGAAAAATCAGTTTTATCAGTAATTCGGGTTTTTAATGATATTAGAAAAACAATTTACATGGGGTGATTTTTCATCCATTGCAATGTCTTGGCCTATATTAGACTTATAACAGTTTCAAGAAGGGAACTACTTTCAGGTTCATGGGAACACTAATTTTTATTTACAAGCCCTATACATATATATACATAATGCTGGGTTAATACTAGTTTTTATTTACAAGAAATTAAAATTAAAGATTTAAATTGGATTCACAAATGCAATTTACTCCAAGGACTGAGATTTTTAGAGTTCTCGAGTCTACGTCGAATCTCAAAACACGTGGTAGATCTTAATTATCACATGGTGTGATACACAAAATCAGAAGGGGCTCACTTTAAAAACAGACAAAGATTCCGGCCTATTCAATCACTTCAGAAAAAAAAGGCAACACTTCTTATCGACTCGTTCAAAACCCTCCCTACAAGAAAATTTGTCATTATGGGGGCGGGGGAGATCAGCTTCCCATACTTCTCATTGAAGCAGACATTTCCTCAGCCCATGGTCTATCACCAAACAAGATTCAATAACTCATGGTGTAGTCCATACTCCATCTGTAATTGTTTCGACTTACAGACAATCGCTCATTAATCGTGTCTCATTACACATGACACTGAATATCTGCCATCAGATTTGGGTGGCAGGTTGTTATCATTAGTACATAACGTAATTGCATATAAAAGAAATATCCCCAACACTGCTTATCTGCTGTTGAATATGAGTGGTAGGTTAATATTATATACTTGTCCAAGAATATACTTGCCAAAAGAATTTACATTCTTCTCTCCTGGGAAAAAAATGTCACAACTCTTCTCGTGTAAGAAATCCTGCACCATGATATATTTTAAGGGTTAACTATAATTAATTGCTGAGGTATCAAATGTATGTCCACTTTGTTAATCCACGTGGAATCATTTTAGAGTTTTTGGACAAAGAAAATTATTTTTAAAATATTGTTAAAATAATTTATTTATTATAAAAGGGTATCGGTTGTCATGAATAATAATGCATAACTTCGTTTGGGGTATACTTTTTCCTCCATGACAGTAATTGAAAAGTTCATGAATAAAGATATCGTGCCCATCTGTGTCAGAGATTATGATAATATTTTCAAATAATTTTTATCTTATCATTAGATATTTTAGATTTTTAATGATATCAGGAGAATTAAAAGCTATGAATATTTCATGACACATTTTTCCAGCATGCGATATACAGACACTGTGATCGCAAAGAAATTGTTTTTAAAGGAATTAAATATGCATTGCTGCATAAGACTGGAGTCATTCTGCTTATTTTTTTTTGTGTCCTAGACAGTTAATTAATTGATTAAATAACTAGTTTCATATTCAATGAACCACAAATCAAAAAAATTCCGTCTAGAATAATCTTGTTTTAGAGCGAACGAAATAAAACGAAAGAAAGAACTTCTTAGACACGTCCTGTGTTTAGTTTCCAATTAGTGAAATGGTCTAGAAAGTGAAGTGAAAATGAAAAAAAAAAAATATATTAAATTAGAAGATTTTAACTATTGAACATAATGTTAATCAATATGATTTCTTTTCGCACAATAACCAGCATAAATTTTCTTGAATAAAAATAATTCATTATCTGAAAGTTAATGCCTTGATTTTTAATGTGTGGTAGAGGAAGGGCATTGTACTAAATTTTAAATTATTTATTTTAATACAGTTCTTACAACGATAAAGTAGTTTATTTAAGCCACATACTTTTAAAATTGGTATTAAGGATGTATGTTTTTTTTTTTTTTTGTGGATTTTTGTTTGTAGGCAGAACAGTTAGTAGTTAGATGTTTGAAGATCTATGTTGCTTGTCTTTTATTTCATGTTAATTGTATTTCAGACAAGGCTCCTTTTCAAATTTCTCAAGAAATAAAACATTTCATTTCAGTTTTTACAATTATTATTTGCTTGGTATGAGAGAACTAAAAATTTAGTATACTTCTAAAAAATTCATAAGTTATCATTAGAAGATGTATTTTTTTTTACCCTAACCAAACCCAGCGAAAGAAAAAGTACAAGACCTGCAGTAACTAAATATGACGTGATGTTTACATTAGAATATGCTCAAAGTGACCACCGTACATTTCAAGAAAAGCTTACAGGCACCCACAGTGGCTAACTATACACAATATAACAGCATAGCCACCTGAAAATTAAGAAAACTATGCTGAAAATCAACTAAATGTCATTCTGTAGAAACTGGAATTCGATATATTAATTCTTTTAGACGTCCCCATAGCAGGAAATACAAAGGACACAGATTTGGGATAGAAACACAATATCCTCCATCCAACGTTCCGCTGGTATTGATGTCGAGATGACAGTGTAACAACATTATGATAGTGTTTATAATGCAATGTCAATTCCTAACTGTACGTAAAAAGCATATCGCAATAATCAGGAATGAAATACATAATTTCAAACAACGAGCCCAATGATGGCTGTTAAATTGTGTATCTCAAAAATATTAAGAGACTGCAGGTATTTCAAAATAAGCATCTGGCTATAATTGCTTATTCTCTCTGGTTCGTCGACGAAAATTTATTCATATAAATCTGACGTTACACTTACTCCAACTCCGTTACGTTACTATTATTTCAAAGAAATTTCTCGAAAAATGTCCTCAGATTAACAATGAGTTAATTCAGCGCCTACCAACTTATCACCCTGGTGTGAAAAGTTTGCAAAAAGCCCAGCGCCATATGACGTCTCCGATCAATGTTTACCAATAAAGAGACACCATGGCTACTTATTCTGAGCAATCGCAAGTGAACTCATATAACAAAGTGGATTTCAACGTTCGATGAGACAAATTATATCACTGCGTACCTGAAAACCCATTTGGCTTAATTTTTTGCGGCTTATCAATAAACAAGACGAACTGGGGCAGGGGTAAGGAAACTGGTTTCTGGCCGCAGTTTGAAGGTACGAATCTAAGCCCACTCCTTTGCTATTCAGCTACGATGTAACCTTAATTCTTTTCTGCCGACTAGTAACCACAGTTGGGTTTATTTTTTTATTTTTTACCTCCTTTTTTTCTGTAGAAAACAAAGGAATACACCTTAATACCAAAAACTGAAAATAAATAAATAAATAATAAAATACGAGAACTTTGATTCTGAGACGGGCCTTTTTTGGAATATTAATTATTTACGTTGAAGATTCACCGTTACGGCCCACACGTTTAGAAAACTTTATTATTTTATTACCAATTTTTATGGCATCTACAAGTGGTCCCTAATTGTACTGAATTTTTAACTAAAATTATTTTATTTTTTACTTTTTAAACTTTTTATTTGTATCTAACTTTTATTTATTTTATGTCTAACTTTTCAGGGTACCATATTTAAAATGTTAAGAAACATTTCTTTTTATCATTTACTAATATTTTCAGCAGCCTATAATAAATTGTAACTTTATACTTTATACATGAATTAAGATGAGGAGGTTAAGGGGTCTATCCCCATCGATATTTTATAATCAGTACGCCATTACCAAATTGTATAACAGATGCTCACCTCTCGTACGTTGCTTAAATTATCTTTGCAAACTTAGGTGTATTGTTGTTTTTTTAGTTCTTAAGTATTTATGCTTATCATTCGTTTTGCAATTTATCATGACTCAAATAAAGCTTTTTTTTTCCCTGGACTTTATGTGACATCATAGTATTTCTTCCGCATTTTTATTGAAAATTAAGCGTTGTAGAAGTGCAATTTTTAGACAATTTTTTATATTATGATCAAGATTTCTTATTCAGCAAATTTATGTCGAGTTGAACAAACACTTGTATAAAAATTATTCGACTTTTTAACATTTTTGTTCAAAGTAAGATTAACTTATTAAAAATTTAATATTTTACTTTAATTAATTGCAAAAGGGTTTTCTGAACAGCTTTAGTAATACTCTAAAATCCTGAAATTTATTCGTTCTTATTTCAAAAGTTACGATGAAATTATAATTAAAATCTAAATTAGAAAGTCACCAACTATATAAAAATAATTAGGACATTTTTTTAACGAAATAACGATGACTAATAAATAATAAATTAATATAATTACTACTGCAAGTTCATGCTCAACAATTTAATATGTATAAAATTGAAATTTATGTGTATAAAATTGCATAAATTAAATCATATATTTCCTTTTAAACCTGTATTTTTATAATTTCTTAAAAGTATTTCTGCTTCTGATAAAAAAACCATTTCCTCTCCTTTCCTAGCTATATTAGTTCCAAAACATACTTCCAAATGTTGTTTTCGACGTTGCATATTTTCTTATCAAATTTCACCAAAAAATGCATAAATCATTTTGGATTTATGCGCTCTTTTCAGTTACTGTCGTAGCTTTTTTTTTTTTTTACAGAAACATTTTCGCAGCTATTTTGAAACTTTTTGGAGATATGTGTCAAGTATATCAGCAGTGTGAAAGACTGAATTATTTTTTAGGATGGATGCCTTGGATTAGCATTTACACGTAGTAGAAGTTCCACTTTTCCAAAAAAAAAAAAAAATATTGATATTTTTTTAAATCATACACTTTTCAATCTTCAGTACAATGCAAATCTACATCGGCTAGTTAATATACTAATGTGGTTTCTTTTGCTTAAATACCATCATTAGCTAGTAACATTTATATGGGCTTAATGGTATTACTTATTACACACATATATACACTATCTGGAAGAAAGTGACGAGACACCCCTCGAAAAGTAGAAAAGTCGACAATACAACTAACACATGCGCAATAATAGGTATCCCGTGTCAGCCATATCCTATAAATACTCTGTGGAGTCGACTAGAGTGGTTTTTTTGTCAAGATGCCGCCACGGGAAGAGTTGTCTGAGTTCGGGAAAGGTGTGTTGGTTGGATTGCATCTTGCCAAGGTGTCAATTAGGAAGATATCCCGTCTCCCTAACTGCTCAAAATCAACTGCAGCACGTGTTGTGTGTCGCTACAAGACTAAGGGACACGGTCAGAACAAACCCCGAAGTGGACGACCTACAGTTCTCACCAGCGGGTGCTCGGCAGGGAGATTTGAAGTAACTGTCAAACATCCATGGATAATATCGCTAATGAGTTTAGACAAGCCACAGGTGTGACCGTTTTGACCAAGATTCTTCGTATCGAAGCCCATAAGTTAGGTTACATTGGACGTTCCCTTTGATTACGAAAACCAACAAGAAAGCGCGCCTTCGATGGGCCAAAGACCACCGTACTTGGACTTTGGATGACTGGAAACGCGTCCTTTGGAGTGACGAGTCCCAATTTACCCTTTTCCGTTCCAATGAACGTGTTTGGGTATGGCGTTTACCAGGAGAACGCCTTTTGCCCGAGTGTGTCGTCCCAACTGTAAAGTTTGGTGGAGGAGGATTGATGGTATGGGCCTGTTTTACCTGGTATGGGGCTGGCCCACTGGTGAAGGTTGATGGTGCGATGAATGCCGATAGATACTGTGATATTCTCGACAATCATGTTCTTCCTACCTTGCGGGCAACGTACGGTATGGATGATTGCTGGTATCAAGACGACAACGCAACATGCCATGTTGCATGGAGGACTCTTGATTGGTATGTGAACAACAACGTTAAACGCATGGAGCGGCCGGCGCAGAGCCCCTGATCTTAACCCAATTGAACATCTCTGGGACTAATTGGACCGTCGGTTGAGGGCCTGCACCCCCCACTCCCCAAAAGCAAGCCTGAACTATTGAACTTCCTGTTAAACATTTGGAAGGAAATTCCTCTTTGCCACTATGGCTAATTTAGTGGAAAGCATGCCCAGAAGGGTTGCAGCTGTGATCGCAGCCAAAGGAGGCCCTACCCCTCCTATTAATTTTAATAAATATGTGTTTATGTCGTTGTAGTGTCGTGTCCCGTCACTTTCTTCCACATAGTGTATATATATAGTTATAATTTAAACGTCACCATTTGCCTGTAACATTTATATGGACTTAATGGTCTTACTTATTACACACACACACACACACACACATATATATATATAATGATATTACTTTATTACACATATATATACATTATTACTTTATTATATATATATATATATATATATATATATAAGGTATTACTTTATTACACATATCTACATTGTCTAGTTAAGATGCTAATGTAGTTTCTTTTGCTTAAACACCGTCATTAGCATGTACCATTGATATGTATTCCTTCGATATCACATTTATAAAATATCTAAGCAAAAGTTTTTTTTTCATAAATTTATTAAATACACTCATGTCCATAAATTAAGGATAATTCAGAATCACACAGAAATTGAACTCTAAAATAAAAATTTCGCATGTAGAATTATTACACACATCTTGAAGAAAAATATACAAATTACAGGAAAACACCAGATGGCGCGGATAGTACGTCACAATTACGAGTGTAAGAGAGGGGTATATAAGAAATGGTGGCAAAGAAGTAAAATTGTTCACAAGCGCTTTAAATGCCGTTCAGTGCAATAATTGCATAGTTATGGCACAAAGGAAGCATTTGGATGATTTTTTACGTGGTAGAATTATCGGACGGCTGGAATGTGGACGTACCCAGCTGGCAGTATCCGAGGAACTTGGAATCGCTTAGAGTGTCATCTCCAGGCTTTGGCAACGATTCCAAGATGATGGTAATGTGAGTAGATGTTACAGCACAGGTCGCCCCGAGTTACAACGCCGAATGAGAACCGGTATTTTGCAGTTACTGCCGAAAGAAACAGACGGAGCACAGCATCAGACCTGTCTCGTCAGCTCTCTTCAGCCACCGGTACGACAGTTTCAAGGCAGAGTGTACAGACGCTTAGGGCACATTGGTCTATATGCTCGTGGGCCTGTCAGATGTGTTCTACTTACCGCAACTCACTGTCGCCTGCGATTAACCTGGAGTAGAGAACATGCATTGTGGACACCGCAGCAGTGGTCTTGTGTGATGTTTCCGACGAGTCCAGGTTTAGTTTGAAGTTTGATTCTAGCCGAATTTTCATATGGAGAGCGCCAGGTACTCGTTACCACCAAGAGAACACCATTGAATGACACCGTTACGGTGGTGCAGGATGGCTCGTTTGTGGTGGAATTATTCTGGTTCCAGAACTGACCTGCATTTTCAGAGTGTAACGATGACAGGCCACATCTATCGGGATGTCATTCTGGAACCACGTGTACGTTTGTTTCTGGGCGCCATGGGTGCTGAATTTCTGTTTATGGATGACAACGCCCGTCATCACCGTGCAAACATTGTAGACGAATGCCTTCAATTGGAGGATATCACCCGTAGGGGATTAGCCAGCATACTCACCGGACTTGAATCCAATAGAGCATGTGTGGGATATGCTTGGCCGACGAATTACAGCCCGTCAACCCTCCCACCTGTCAACCGGAACTTCGGAGGGCATTGCTTGATGAGTGGTGGAATATTCCCCAAGATTAGGTTGATAATTTGATACTCAGCATGCCTAGGCGTTGTAAGGTCTGTATTGCATCGTCCGGGAGACATACTGCATATTAACCATCATACTAACCATGTTATACTGTTTTTTGTAAATAGGTTCTTGTTGAAATTTGCTCCAGGGAGTAAAAATCGCAATTTTTATTAATTATGTCAAACATATAGCATCTTTTTTTTGCTCTTTACCTTTTTGTTTAATAAATAGACTTTACAAATAAGTCAAATTCGTTTTGCTTCTGTCTCTTTCCTTGCCTGAACTTCATTATCCTTAATTTATGGACATGAGTGTATATTGTTGGGATTAGCCATACAGTTAAATCAAATTATGCGAAAATTCCAAACCAATTATTATTTGGTAGACGAAAAAAAGGAGACCTTACAGAATAATCAGATTAAATTCTTTTGTATATATATTATTATAAAAGATATAAAAATAATTAAATCTCACTATTCTGTTCCTTTATATATTTTGAAAAAAATTAAATCTTTCTTACATCCAACTTCGAAATCCCCACTATAACAGAAATATCTCGTACTCGAAATGTATAAGTTATGGTTTGCTGAGATGTCTTGCACACTCGAAACATGCATTCAAAATCTCGCCATCACTTTGACATCAGTCGAAGGCCTTATTTTTCCAAAGATTTCTGCGACGCAAGTTTCAAAACACTTCTTTTTTTTGTAAGTCTATGTGAATGTTTCTATTCTATGTCACATATAAAGTTTGTAAACTTAAAAATACTCCATGGCATCTGCAGGGAATTTATATTTAGACATAAAAATACATTTCCATTTCAATTTGATGACGAAAATCAAAACCCTACAAAGAAGACATTCTTTGATTTTGAAGACATGTTTTAATGAAAATATCCGTTTACTATGTATTCATATAAAACTCATTATATAATTTTTTTTTTGTTTATTCAAATTTTTGTAATAATTTGTTTTATGCATTCGAAAAAAATCGATTAATCAAAAGACATTTAAATAAAAAGTCTCTTAATTTATAAAGTTATATTAAGTCTTTTTTCATTAAAAATAGAAACTATAAGGATTTCTCGAAATGCTCAATGTACACTGTAAAGGAAACCTAAAATTAAATCTAATCAAAATGCATACAAAAAAAAAATGAATACATTTATTGGATATTATATCGTCCATTAAAAAAAAATATTTTTAACTATAAATCAAAAAAAGAAAATAGGTTTACCTAATTTAGTTGTAATTTTATTTTTCTATATAGCAATTATTTTAAGCATTGCATTTATAAAGATTTATTGCGAATCACTGATTAATATGTATCTTTGCTAAAGTATATATGTGTAAAAAAAAAAATCTTGGGAAAAAAATTAATAAAAAGTCTCTTAATTTATAAAGAAATGGTATCTCGTAATCTGTTCAATGTACACTGTAATCAAAGGAAGTCTAAAAATTAAATATTACCAAAATACGTACAAAAATGGGGAAACTTTTCGGTCATTTGTTTTTGTCAATTAAACAAAAATTTGTTTTAACAATAAACCGAAATAAAAGAAACTTACTTTATTTAGTAGTAATTTTATTTTTCTATACTGAAATACAACTTTTACTCTGAAAAATACGCACAAAATTACTATATGTATTAATTACATACAGTATTTCTGTACTAATTTAAAGCCATTTAATTCGAAAATACTCTGAGAAATGTGTACATTTTTATACATTATTCTGAAAAGTTGTATGATTTAAAAAAATAATAATAATTTTTTTTTTCAAAAGTGGATTTTCTATTACGTATACAACTCTTTTTAAACTCATGTCCATAAATTAAGGATAATGAAGTTGAGGCAAAGAAAGAGACAGAAGCAAAACAAATTTGACTTATTTGTAAAGTCTATTTATTAAACAAAAGGTAAACAGCAAACAAGATGCTATATGTTTGACTTAATTAAGAAAATTGCTATTTTTACTCCCTGGAGCAAATTTCAAAAAGAACCTATTTACAAGAAACAGTATAGCATGGTTAGTATGATGGTTAATATGGAGTATGTCTCCCGGACGATGCAATACAGGCCTTACAACGCCTAGGCATGCTGAGTATCAAATTATCAATCTGATCTTGGGGAATATTACACCACTCAACAAGCAATGCCTCCGAAGTTCCGGTTGACTGGTGGGAGGGGTGTTGACGGGCTGCAATTCGTCGGCCAAGCGTATCCCTCACATGCTCTATTGGATTCAAGTCCGGTGAGTATGCTAGCCAATCCATACGGGTGATATTCTGCAATTGAGGGCATTCGTCTACAATGTTTGCACGGTAAGGACGGGCGTTGTCATCCATAAACAGAAATTCAGCACCAAGGGCTCCCGAAACAAATGTACCTGTTGTTCCAGAATGACATCCAGATAGATGTGGCCTGTCATCGTTACACTCTGAACATGCAGGTCAGTTCTGGAACCAAGAATAATTCCTCCCCAAACGAGCCATCCTGCACCACCGTAACGGTGTCATTCAATGGGGATCTCTTGGTGGTCACGGGTACCTGGCGCCCTCCATATGAAAGTCCGGCGAGAATCACACTGCAAATAAACCTGGACTCGTCGGAAAAAACATCTCACAAGACCACTGTTGCGGTGTCCACAATGCATGCTCTCTTACCAGGTTAATCGCAGGCGACAGTGAGTTGCGGTAAGTGGAACACATCTGACAGGCCTACGAGCATATAGACCAATGTGCCCTAAGCGTCTGTACACGGTCTGCCTTGAAACTGTCGTACCGGTAGCTGAAGAGAGCTGACGAGACAGGTCTGATGGTGTGCTCCGTCTGTTTCTTTGGCAGTAACTGCTAAATACCGGTCCTCATTCGGCGTTGTAACTCGGGGGCGACCTGTGCTGTAACATCTACTCACATTACCATCATCTTGTAATCGTTGCCAAAGCCTGGAGAGGACATTCTGGGCAATTCCAAGTTCCTCGGATACTTCCAGCTGGGTACGTCCACATTCCAGTCGTCCGATAATTCTACCACGTAAAAATCATCCAAATGCTTGTGCCATAACTATGCGGTTATTACACTGAAAGGCTTTTAAAGCGCTTGTGAACAATTTTACTTTTTTGCCACCATTCCTTATATACCCCTCTCTTACACTTTCGTCATTGTGACGTACTATCCGCTCCATCTGGTGGTTTCAATTTGCATATTCTTCTTCAAGATGTGTGTGATAATTCTACAGGTAAAATTTTTATTTTAGAGTTCAATTTCTGTGTGATTCTGAATTATCCTTAATTTATGGACATGAGTGTAAATGTTGCATTTATAAAGATTTAAAGCGAATCACTGAGTGCCTTTATTAAAATGTATCTTTTCAATTTCTACTATTAGTTCAACCTCTCCCTATATATATCTTGTTCAAATTTTTAAATCTTGTTCATAAAATATTTTTTATTCATCCACTCAAGTTCAAATACATATTTTTGAACTTGTAGTGGATGATGATGTTACATTGGATGTTAATACATTTTTTTTCAAACATTAATTCATTCATTAAATTTAATTAATTAATTATATTTTTTTTTAGATTTAAGTTGCATGTATCTAATAATAGATGGCGCCAGATGTAAGAGGAAAATTTCAACTTTATTTGTAAAGGATTTTTCTGCAATATAGTGAAGAAAAAAGCAGGAATTGAATTAAAATTTTTTTTTTATATTACTTATATCTAATTCAGTGCTAAAAATAAGTAGAAACAAATTCAACTAAAATTTACAGTTCATAATAGACAATAAGATTCATAGAAAACAATAAAAATACAAATCCAGATAGATTTATAATTAAATATCCTTTGTAGTTGCTTATAACTTATGCCGTTAATATTAATTTCGACTAACGTTATAATTAATAAACTATTTTTCTCACACTAATTTTATTCTTAAGCAACATCCAAGTAGGCTTAATCAATATGTTAATTAAAATTAATATAAAACAATTGCTCAATTACAATTTGTTATAGATTCAAATTAATATTCATTACATTTCCTAATTTATTATCATGGAATAATTAGTGATTATTATTAATGATAATTCACAAATTAATTTGAAAGCCACCAATTAAAAAAATATAATAGAAATATTGCATTAACATTCGATATTCCATAAACAATAATCAAAAAGTCTATAAAATTTAATTATCTATTCTACAGGTTATTTTTACACAGTTTATATTGAATGTGTATAAGTTAATCATCAAATTTATACATTAACTAAATCAATTAAGTAATAATTAAGCTGAAATGTATAATTATTAACAAATGCTATAAATGTTTTTCATAGAAAGATTTAAAAAAAAAATTTTATGTACAAGACAAAAATTTGGAATTATAATATTAATACCAAATTAACAAATATTTGGCCTATGTTGAAAGTGCAAGTTTTAATCAAGATTTCTACTTCTCAAACACCATCTAATTTCGTCGAGTTTCTCTAACTCAATTTTGGTAAATGGATTTCGGTCTCCAAGTCCAACCAATATACGCATCTAAGAAATGAGCAGCAAGAGCAAATAAGGAGTTAGAAGGAGAAAATAAGTTAAACAAGTAATTACTGAAAATGGAAAACTGCTATGTTCATAAGGGGCATAATAAATGGAGTTTCAAAAAAATAGTTTTTGGATAACGTGCAATTTTTAGAAAATATAATTACTATAAGTAATCTTTCTTAGTATTTTTTTAAAAAAATGGTTTTATTATGTCAGATTATTTTTGCCCATAGATTTAATATGTTAGTAAGTTTAAATTTTCTGGAGAAAGAAGTTTAAAGATAATGATAACTTTAAAAAAATCACCTTGAAAATGGACTAAATACGATTAAAATCTTTAACATTAAAATTAAGAATAATTAGTTTTTATTATTAATTTAAGAATAATTAGTTTAATTAGTTTTAATGTTAATTATTATATTAAGCATAATTTTATATGGTAAGTTACTTTATAGCGTATTTATTCTATTGAGAAATGTGAAATAATAAAATTGGAGTTACATTAATATTTTATAATTAGCTTAATATTTTAATTTAATGTTATTTTAATATAAATTTAGATTTATTTTATCATAAAAGTTAAATTATTTAATATAATTTAATTTAATATTTATATTAATTAATAATTTAATTAACTTCTATTGAGAAAGCCTGTTTTTATCATTCAAGTATAATGCATAAAAATTGAAATGTTTTCTCATTATAAATTGTGGTAAATATCAGTCTTATTAGTCCTTTTTTCCCAGAAATCAATATATTGCCAATATTTTTCAAATAATATCTGTACCTCAAGTTAAAATTATTGCCACAACTACTAATAACAACAAATATTTTGCAAATTTTGATACTAAGGAATAAATCGTTAGGTTCGAAGAAGTTTTAAGATTTATTTATATATTTTACAACAATAGAAAAATTGCATAATATGTCCTATATTTAAAATGTTGCAAAAAATAACTACTGACGCCTTTAAAATATCCTTCTATTATTGTCTAAAGTCATTCTACAAAATATCTGGCTTGAGTTGAACTAGTTTTTTATCTGTTTGACCTAATCTGTTTATTATTGAACTCTTCTATACGTGGTTTAAATGAGTAGCACTTGAAGGATTTCAATTCTGCACATTCTTATTACAGAAAGAGAACATTGCTTTTAAGGCATGCAATTATTCATCTAAAGTCAAAATTCATTAAGGTATATACAAAAGATATGTTATATTAATCAATAATTAGACTTGTGCTCACTTATAGATATTAGACTCAGATTTTAACTAAATCACAAACTAAACAAATGACCATCTTTCTATGAAAATCTCTTAGAAATATGTTTGGCGTTGTGAATGAGGACGGATTGTGCAGGCAACGACATAATTTTGAATTATATAGGTTGTTTAAGGAGGCAGATATCATTAAATTTATCAACGTAGGATGTATGAAGTTTGTGAGCCACATCTGCCAAATGGACCCCCTCATCCTTGACATGTAGGATATTCAATTTATTCTAAGTTAATTTAATTAAGAAATTAACATAGAATAAGTTGATCTGTCAATAAACTATTATAGTAAGTCTATTTGTCAACAAACCTTACTAAATTGACTTATTAATTTTCTTATTCTAAGTTCCAACTTATCCTTACTTTTTAAACCTATTTTATCAACAAACCTTTTGGAACTAGAAGTAGAGGTAGAGGTAGAGGTAGGCCCAAGTTCAAATGGACCGATTAGGTGGAGGCAGATTTAAAAGTTTTTAAGAGTTACTAATTGGAAAACTGTAGCAAAGCAGAGATTGAATGAAAGAAAGTTCTTGGAAAGGCCTTAGCCAGCATGGAAGAAGAATAAGCCATCAATAGAAGAAGTAGAAATATTAATCGCCCAAAAGACTCATCTAGAATCAATGACACTCAATCTCCAGAGGCATAGATTAGCTCGGAAATTAAATTACTAACTTAATTTAATTAAGATATTGATTAAAAATTTTGTTAATGAAAGTTAATTATTTTTGCAATTCATTTTATGAGCACAATTATTTTTATTCCATTTCAAGGGGAGTGGAAAATTTATACTTCTAACCATGGGCTGATCCATATACTAACAAGCTTAGTAGCACTGACCTATACAACACTGACAATATATTCATTCGTACCAAGATAATTTGGAAAGAAATTCTTTCAGGAATAGAATCCAGGAAGTTGGCCTCATTCCATTTTCACTTAAGTTCATTAAAATTAATTTTCAGACTACGGTTTATCATGTTCCTATCCTGGAAATAATGGAACATTTTGTTCTGCTTGCTTAGTATACTGAAGTACCATTAGATTACAATCCCAACACTATCCAGTATTCACTAATTCAGCTTATGCTTTCGTTGAACATGTTTGACAGAAAGAAATCCACAAACACTAATATATACGTAGAAAACAAAAATGAACAAAATAAAACGAAAATGCTTTATATATGATCAATAACGAAAATGTCTTCAGTATAAGCTTTTCTTTTATATTCAATTCAAAACCCTAGAAAAATATTTGTAATGGTTTTATTTTTAAATTTGCATTGGAGAAAATACAAAGTTAATTATTTATTTTTATAAATTATTTATTACACCTAAACAATTTTTTGGGTATATTAAAGTAAAGTAACCAAAGCGATGATTTTTATATACCGTTTTAGTAATCTATCTATTCCCGTCAATCTGCTTATTTCAAATAAATTAAGTTTAATACATTGTAGAGTATGTATTTTTCTCACGGGAAGAGTTGTAGCATTTCGTTCAAAGGAGAGAGAATGTATATTCTTTAACATGTACATAATAAAAATTTATCACTGAAATTTGACAGTAGATAAGCAGTGTAGCGGATACTTATATTACACGCAATTAATGTTTAATACTAATGATAACAGCCTGTCACTCAAATCGGATAGCAGATATTCAGTATCATGGATAATAAGACCTCATAATTATCTGTGGGCACAGATCCAAAAACAATTACAGATAGAATTTGGAATCTATCATGAAATATTGCATCGTGATGGGTGATAGACCAAAAGGGCTGAAAAAGTGTCTACTCAAAGAGAAGTGAGGGAACTGACCCCTCCCTTCTTGGCGTATTTTTTTAAAAGGGAGGTTTTTGGATAAGGAGAAATTTCTGCGACTAATCAACAAGAAATGTTGTTTTTGTTTAAGGTCTGTCGCTGACACGGTGAAATAGATTTGTTGCAGACTTCAGAACTCGGAAAATCTCCGTCAATGGAGTAAACTGCAGTTGTGAATCAAATTATATTTAATTTCCATTTTTCGTAAATAGAATTCATATTATATCTATATATAATGTTTGTATATAAAAATTTGTGTTCCCATAAACTTGAAAGTGGCCTTTTTCTTGAAGCCATTATAGGTCTAGTATAGACCATGACGTGAAAATATCATTCAAATTTTAGAATTGGCGTCACTGAAACAATAGGAAAAAAAAAATGTAATATCCTCTGCTGAAAGTAAGAAACTTAAATGATTTCTTTCCACCATCAGATATGTACTATATCAGAAAATAATGCAACCGTTAAAAAGTAGAAGAAAATTCTGCAGTATAAATCGAATAGAAGAAATTCTTTTTGCTATTACTATATTCATGAAAGTAAAATTTTGCCCGAAAAGCTATTACATTGGTTTAGAATGCCGTTTCTTGAAGTTTTTAGCACACACTTCTGAGAACGCAATGTGCTTTAAAAGTATTCAGATTTTTCATGGAATCTCATTACCATAAATGTACTGGAAACCGAAACATGTTTTTTAGGAAAAATCTAACAGAAGTTTTTTAAATTCACAGAAAAAAATACTGTTGCATTCTCCAGCAATACTTTGTTGCTTGCCTTAAAAATAATCCCACAAACATCTAAATAAAAATATCCTAGTGTTAAAATGGTTAAAAAAAGTTGTTTAATTATTTCTGGTGATATATCAGAATAATTAGTAATGAATTATGTCAAAAATTAAAAACTCCTAATTTTATAAATGAGTTTAAAAATTAAATTGTATATCTTTTTGAATAAGCTTGTAATAAAATTAATATGAACAGAAATATCATTGTAAAAATTGTATTGTTATGCTTAAATACTACAGTGAATTCATATTTTTATTGCTATTTTTTGAAAGGTTTACGAAATCTAGATAAATAACTTGGTTAATTTTTTAATTTCATTCAATATTCACATATGTATATAAATGTGTATTGTATGTACAGTTAATACTCGATAAATATCATCTCTAAAGAGGGCACATAAAAGTCCATAAAGATTCACAAGAAGAATAAAATGTTATCATAAGAAAGTTTGTGGTTTTTGCTAAAAGTTTTGAAAGAATGTATTATTTTCATCAGCAAAAGTCTAGAACACAGAGTTCCGATGGGGGCATTAACAAATATTAATTTCCTGAAGTATGAAATTAGTGAAAAGTGAATAGTGAATTAGTGAATTTCCTGAAGTAAGAAAGACCCGACTACTCAGATGATCATTTATTATATTGAATTATTCAATTGATGTATATTATAGTAAGTTATTGTCCAAATGTTACTCTTGAAGGATATGTTTATTGTTGTTTTTTAGCCCACTTGGTTGGCATCATCTAGACCAAGTCCATAAACCCGTATGAAGAATCATGATAAATGGTAAAAAAATGCAGCTTATTTGTCCTTGACCTTGCGCCATAAATCATGGGGGCCCAAAGGGAGAAATCTAACTTTACCCCACTTGGTTATACTCCCGGGCACTGGGTATCCATTTTAGTCACCTTTTACGACATGTACTGCCCTACAGTAGGGCTATTCTAACCCGAACAACAAGAGAATAAACATAGATTGGAACGATATAGATATTATTCCAATAAGTTATTTTCATAAATGGATAAGCAAAATGTAGATTAGCATATAGCATGTTCGAAGAACGCAATTGCTTAAGCGAATAGGTACTTTAAATTCTTTTAGTGTCAAAGAATTTGATCGATACGCTTTCGATTTCAAATAATCCCACAACCAATTGGTGCCATAACTGGCGATTTAGAGGAATAGTTAATTTATACGAATGAACTTCTTCTCACCAAGATTTCAATACAATGTGTTAAGCGAGAGGTCATCCTAGTTGCATAAAAGTCTATAAATTAAAATAAATAAAATTTGTAAACAGCTCATTTTTTTTTTCGTAAAAGACGACACGCATAAGTAAATCTAGCAGAAGAACTATATAATGCTTTACATTCATTTTACATTAATCATTTTCGAAAAAAAATTTTTTAAAAAATAAGGGCACTTTAAATAAAAGAACTGAATACTGGCACTTTTGTAGAATGGAGTGATTGTCAGTTAATTTATAACCACCCTCATTTGCATAAGAAGATAAAAGATGCAGCAACATTCTCTCACAAAACATTTTTTAAAGACATTTAAAATGGTTAAAAAAAATCTGACAACGATTTTAATGCAACCCACTCTTTGACATCGTTATTTGTTCCTTTTTTTTTAATTTTAGAATTTCTACCCACTTTTTATAAATAAGATGGCATCTGTCATGAAAATGTCTTTATAAATTGGGTGTCTTTATAAAGAATGTGCCTTATTCAATAAGTATGTACATGAAAATAATGTTAAATTAATGAAGATGAAAAATAATAAAGCAGACAATTTTTTTTATTCGGTAAACAATTTTGAAATGTAATAATAAAATTAAAAATTAACTTTTTTGTTAATTTTTTTTCCAATTTAACGATTCTATATTTTTGTGCAAGGGCCTTATAAGCTTATTGCCCACTTTTTTTTTAAATGTAACGCTACTTATACAGATTAAAACACAGTTTTTTGATAAACACCCGTCTTAGAGACATCATTGGGGATTGAAATTATCTACCTACCCATTAATTAATTGATACCCTACCCTTTAAACTGCTCATATTCGGCGTAGACACAAATCTTTCAATGTAAGCACAAAATTAAAAGTGCCAAAATCGATACCAAAAAGATTCAAATCAACCAAAACTTTCGAAAGATACTTAAATACTCAAGAGAAACTTATAAAGACACAAAAAAAATTACAAATGTTAATTGAAAAACAGAAACAAAAGCTTTCAAACTGGATACAAGATTAAAAATGGAAAAATAGAAGAAAAAATTTCAATTCAAATATATAGTAGAATTTGAACTTATAAATAAGAACATCATCTCTCATGAAAATAACTTTCAAATTTGAGTGGCTTTATAATGAATATCCCTAAATCAATAAGTATGTACAGGAAAATAATAATGTTAAATCGATCAAGATTAGAAATAATAAAAAAGCAGATAATTTTTTATACGGTAAACGATTTTGAAATTCAATAATAAAATTCAAAAATAAACAATTTTTAATTTGTTTTCCATTGAGAAGGCACTAAACGATGCTATATATTTTGCGCAAGGGTTTTATAAGCATTTTGTACACTTTCTCTAAAGTGGAACACTACTTAGGCAGATTAAACCATGTTCAGAATAAAACACAATTTTTGAACAAACACCAGTGTCAGAGACATCATTAGGGATTGATATTATCTACCTACCCATTTAGTAATTAATTAATTAATTGAAACACTACCATTTAAAATGTTCACATCTGGCGTAGACAAAAATCTTTCACTGTAAACACAAAATTAAAAGAGTAAAAATCGACACAAAAAAAGTTCAAATCAACAAAAACTTTCAAAAGGTAATTATATAGTCAGTGTAACTTCAAATGTAAATTGAAAAAAAAAACTTTCAAACTAGACACAAAATTAAAAATGAAAAAAAAAAAAAAAAATTAGAAGCGAAAAATTTCAATTCAAATATATAGCAGTATTTGAACTTATGAATAAGAATGTCTCTCAAGATAATTACTTTAAAAAAAAAAAAGCAGTCTTATAAAGAAGTCTTCATAAAGAATATGCCTAATTCAATAAGTATGTACATGAAAATAATATTAAATTATTCAAGGTGAGAAATATTAAAAAGCAGACATTTTTTTTTTTTTTTTGTAAACTATTTTGAAATGTAATAATGAAATTCAAAAGTAAACTTTTTAATATTTTTTCCTATGAGAAGTCACTAAACGATGCTATGTGTTTTATTCAAGGACCTTATAAGTTTGTTGCTCACTATTTTTAAAGTGGGAACACCCCTTTGACAGATTAAACTGTGTTAATCACAACTGTAAAACACAATTTTTGGATAAACACCAGTCTTAGAGGCATCATTAGGGATTTATATTATCCACCTACCCATTGAATAAATAATTAATTAAAAGCCTACCCATTAATTAATTAAAACATTACTCGAATTAATTAAAACCCTATAACTGTTCATATCCAGCGTAGACACAAATCTTTCAATGTAAGCACAAAGTTAAAAGTGTAAAAATCATTACAAGAAAAGTTCGAATCAAAAAAAAACTTTCGAAAGATACTTAAATAGTCAGAAAAACCTATGCGTACAAAAAAAGTTGGGTGACTTTATAATAAATATCCCTAATCCAATATGTATGTATATGCAAATAATTTAACATTATTTTCGCCTGCTCGTCTGAAAAATCGTCTGCTGTTTTTATTATTTCTCATCTTGATTAATTATCAAGAAGAGAAATAATAAAAGAAAAACAGACGATTTTTTTTTATTCAGTACACAATTTTGAAATGTAATAATAAAATTAAAAGTTACTATTTTTTCCAATTTGAAGGCACTAAACGATGCTATATTTTTTTGCTCAAGGGCCTTATAAGCTTTTTGCACATTTTTTTTAAAGTGGAACACTACTTAGACAAATTAAACAATGTTCATTCTAAAACACAATTTTTGTATAAACACCCATATTAGAGACTTCATTGGGGATTGATATTATTCGTCCACCCATTGAGTAATTGATTAACTGAAATCCTACCCTTTAAGCTGCTCAAATCCGGCGTAGACACAAAATTTTCATTGTCAGCACAAAATTAAAAGAATAAAAATTTATACAAAAACGTTCTAATTAACAAAAACTTTCGAAAAATAATTAAATAGTCAGAAAAACTTATACGTACAAAAAAAAAAAAATTACAAATGTAAATTTAAAAACAGAAACAAAAACTTTCAAACTAGAGACAAAATTAAAAATGAAAAAAAAAAAGTCAATCAAAAGCTTTCAATATATAGTAGAATTTGAACTTATAAATAAGAAAGTTTTCTCTGATGAAAATGACTTTATAGGTTAGGTGTCCTTATAAAGAATAAACCTAATTCAATAAGTATTCAAGATGAGAAATAATTAAAAAGTAGATATTTTTTTTTTAGTTCGGTAAAAGATTTTGAAATGTAATAATAAAATTTAAAAGCAAACATTATTTTTTTTTCTCATAAGAAAGCATTAAATGATGCTATATGTTTTGCTCAAGGGCCTTATAAGCTTGTTGCCCACTTTTTTAAGTGGAACACCACTTTGACTGATTAAAATATGTTTACTATAAAACACAATTTTTCGATAAACGCCCGTCTTAGAGACATCTTTGGGGATTGATATTAACCATTCGCCCATTGAGTAATTAATTGAATCCCTACCCTTTAAACTAAATCGAGGCTGAACAGTTGGTTATCTTTGGTCTCTTAGAAACATGTTTGATGCTGTGAATGTGAATGGATTGTGGAGGCAACGAAATAATTTTGAATTATATAGGCTGTTTAAAGATGCAGATATCATTAAATTCATTAAGATAGGACTATGAAATTTGTGGGTCCCATCTGCCGAATGCATCCCTCCTCATTGACATTTACGATATTCAAATTATTTAATTTAATTAAGAAATTAACTTAGAATAAGTTGATCTCCAACAAACTATTATAGTAACTCTAACTGTCAACAAACCTTACTAATTGAATTATTAATTTTCTTATTCTAAGTTTCAACTTATTCTTACTTTCTTAAACCTATTTTATCAACAAACCTTTTGGAACTAGAACTAGAGGTAGAGGTAGGCCCAGGTTCAGATGGACCGATTAGGTGGAGGCAGATTTAAAAGTTTTAAGAGTTACTAATTGCAAAACTGTAGCAAAGTAGAGTTTGGAATGAAAGAAAGTTCTTGCGAAGGCCATAGCCAGCATGGAAGAAGAATAAGCCATCAATAGAAGAAGTAGAAATATTAATCGGCCAAAAAGACTCATCTAGAATCAATGACACTCAATCTCGCATAGATTATCTCGGAAATTAAATTACTAAGTTAATTTAATTAAAAATTTTGCTAATGAAAGTTAATTATTTTTGCAATGCATTTATGAACACAATTATTTTTTATTCCATTTCTAGGGGAGTGGAAAAATGGTTGCTTCTAAGCATGGGTTGATCCATGTACTCAACAAGCTTAGTGACACTGACCAATATACAATCGAAGACATTCATTCGTGCCAAGATAACTTGAAAGAAATTCTTCAGGAATAGAATCCAGTAAGTTGGCCTCATTCCATTTTCATTTGAAGTTCTTTAAAATTCATTTTCAGACTACGGTTTATCATGTTCCTATCCTGAAATAATGGAACATTTTGTTCTGCTTGCTTATTTTACTGATTATCCATAACCCTTTTGGAACTAGAACTAGAGGTACCATTAGAATCAAGAGAATTAGAATTAAACAACAAGAGAAGATAATTAGAACCATTTTATAAACAAACCTTTTGGAACTAGAACTAGAAGTACCATTATATTACAATCCCAACACTATACATTATTCACTAATTCCATTTACGCTTTCGTTGAACATGTTTGACAGAAAGAAATCCGCAATCACTAATAAATATACGTAGACGTTGAAAGCAAAAATGAACAAAATAAACGAAAATGCTTTATATATGATCAATAACAAAAATGTCATCAGTATAAGCTTTTCTTTTACATTAAATTCAAAACCCTAGAAAAATATTTGTAATAGTTTAATTTTAAATTCGTTTTGGAGAGAAACACAAAGTTAATTATTTATTTTTATAGATTATTTATTACACCTAAACAATTTTTTGGGTATATTAAAGAGTAAAGTAACCAAGCGATTATTTTTATATACCACTTATAGTAATCTATCTATTCCCGTCAATCTGCTTATTTCAAATAAATTTAGTTTAATGCATTGCAGAGTATGTATTTTTCTCACGGGAAGAGTTGTAGCATTTCGTTCAAAGGAGAGAGGAATGTATATTCTTTAACATGTACATAATAACAATCTATCACTCAAATTTGACAGTAGATAAGCAGTGTAGCGGATACTTATATTACACGCAATTAATGTTTAATACTAATGATAACAGCCTGTCACTCAAATCGGATAGCAGATATTCAGTATCATGGATAATAAGACCTCATAATTATCTGTGGGCACAGATCGAAACAATTACAGATAGAATTTGGAGTACACCATGAAATGTTGCATTGTGATGGGTGACAGACCAAGGGCGGAGAAAGTGTCTACTCCAATTAGAAGTGAGGGAACTGACCCCTCCCCTCTTGGCGTATTTTTTAAAGGGCAGTTTTTTGGACAAGGAGAAATTTCTGCGACTAATCAACAAGAAATGTTGTTTTTGTTTAAGGTCTGTCGTTGACATGGTAAAATAGATTCTTTGAAGACTTCATAACTCTGAAAATCTCCGTCATTGGAGTGAACTGCACTTGTGAATCAAATTATCTTTAATTTTCATTTTTTTTTTTTTTTTTGTAAATAGAGTTCATATTATATATATAATGTTTGTAAATAAAAATTAGTGTTCCCATAAACTTGAAAGCGCTGTTCTTTTTGAAGCCGTTATAGGTCTAATATAGACCAAGACTTGAGAAATATCATTTAAATTTTAGAATTGGAGTCACTGAAACAAAAGGGAAAAAAAATTGAATATCATCTGCTGAAAGTAAGAGAACTTAAAGAATTTCTTTCCACCTTTAGATATATACTACATCAGAAAATAATGCAACCATTAAAAAGTAGAAGAAAATTCTGCAGTAGAAATCGAATAGAAGAAATTCTTTAGCTATTTCTATATTCATGAAAGTAAAATTTTGCCCCATAAGCTACTACATTGGTTTAGAAAGCCGTTTCTTGAAGTTTTTAGCACACACTTCTGAGACCACAATGTGCTTTAAAAGTATTCAGATTTTTCATGGAATCTCATTACCATACATGTACTGGAAACCGAAACATGTTTTTAGGGAGGAAATCTAACAAGAGTTTTTCAGAATCATAGGAAAAAAAATACTGTTGTATTCACCAGCATATGCATTTTGTTACATGCTTTAGAAATAATCCCACAAACATCTAAATAAAAAATATCCTAGAGTTAGTATGGTCCCAAAAATGTTGCTTAAATATTTCTGGTGAAATATCAGCGTAATTCCTATTGAATTATCTTAATTACAAAATTAGAGGAATTTTATTTTTTAAGGTTATTAATTAAACTTTTGAATAAACTTTTGATAAATTTAATATGAAAATAAATATTTGTATAATTATATTATTATGCCTAAATATGACTAAAATCATATTTTATTGTAATTTGATGAAAAGTTTACGAAATCTAGATAAAATATTTTGGATAAATTTTTTTAATTTCATCCAATATTTATTAAATAAAAGATATACTGTATATACAGTTAGTTCTTGATAAACATTTAAGGTACGTGCCAGTAAGGCACATTTAAGGTAAGTGCAGAGTGCCCATAAAGTTCTATAAAGAATTATAAAATGTTTTAAATGTTATGATAAGTGTTGTAAGAATGCAATATTTTCAACAGCAGAAGTCTAGAACAAAGAGTTCCGATGGGTTTGGTATGTCGCTCTATGGTCATTTTGTGCACACTAATTGTAACTTTGTACACCGTTAATTAGATCGCGATCTTCACAGTTTAACGTGGATCCCGAATCATTTACAACCATACCAAGGCCAAGATTAGAACCTGAAGCCTTTAGTACCAAAGGCAGAGAGCTAGTTGATTGACCATCAGAAAGCAGTACCAATGGGAGATCTAACAAGAATTAATTTTCCAGAAGTATGAAAACAATGCTGATTATTAAAGAAAACGATTAGTCAGAGTGTCATTTATTTGATTGAATTTTTAATTTGATGTATATTATAAGTTATTGCACGAATGGTACCCATGAAAGATATGTTTGTTGTTGCTGTTTCCTATCCCACTTGGTCCATAGTAACAACTAGACCAGGTCTATGAGCCCGAGTGAAGAGTCATGATAAAGAGTAAATAAATTAATAGTTTAAAAAAACTAAAAAAAAAAAAAAAAAAAAAAACACGATTTTAGAGTTATCAAACTAAAAAGTAAAAAATAATTGTTAACATGAGAATAAAATGACTGATGAGAAAATAAATGTCACAGTTCTGAAAGCGCGGATGCTATGTAGGACATTTTAAAACTAACTCTGCATTTCGGAATGAAACTAGTGAAAAATTATAACGATTGATATCGAGCACCCCACGCTTTTAGAACAGTGACATTCATTTTCTCATCAGTAATTTTATTCTTATGTTAACAATTATTTTTTTACTTTTTAGTTTGATTAACTCTAAAAGCGTGTTTTTTAGTGTTTTTAAACTATAATATTTAAATGCGATCCCGGTACGGAGGACTGGTTCCTACAATAATTTAATTGCGAGTAAAACGAAAGGCTAAATTCGAATATGACGAGCCAGCCAGGAAACGAACAAGGAATCTCCTAATCTGTAGTCAGTGTGGTGAATAGTGTGTATGAAGAGAAACAGATCTCCGGGGGAAAAATGATCGCCGATCAAGATGACTTTTTAAAGGCTGTGTGTTTTAATCACTAATCCTGGCGATCCTAATCATGATGAGATAATAAACTTATCAAATTATTTTAGTGTTGTCGGTCCTTGTTAAGTCTACAAAGTTTAAATTCAATCGGATCCCTGAAAGTATGGGAAAATCGAGCCCAAAGAGTCAGTTACATACATACAAACAAACATACAGGTGAAACTAATAAAAGCGTATTAAAAAAGCTACAGCCTCTTTTTAATCTTTGACCTTGCGGCGCAAATACATGGGATATTCAAAGGGAGAAGTCTGACTTTACCCCATTATACCCCGATCATTGGGTACCCATCTTAGTCGTCTATGACATGCATGGGCTACTGTAGGGCTATTCTAATCCGGACCCACACCGGAATAAATATAGATGGGAAAGATTTAGATTTAATATCTAAGTTTATTTCATAAACTGATAAGAAAAATATAAAAAAACAATTGTTGCAAAATATAGAAATTTATATGAACAAATGCAATTGTTTGTCGAATAAGTTCTTTCGATTCTGTTAATGTCAAAGGATTAAATCGATACAATTTCCGATTTCAAATAATCCGCCAATCAATTGATATGCTATGTGACGATCTAAGTGAACACTTGGAATTGCTAATTTGTACTAAGATCTATCAAATTTGTTGTTAGAAGAAGTCGTCTGTCTTGCATTAAAATTATTGTAGGTAGCTCATTTTTTTTGTTTTGAAAAAGACGACACTCATAAGTAAATCTAGCAGAAGAACTATATAATGCTTTACATTCACTGTACATTATTCATTTGGTTAAAAAATTGTGGTACTCGATAAATTCAAATACAAGCACGAATACAATAACTCGAGAATAAACCTGAATAAAATAACTCGAGAACAAGCACGAATAAAAATAACTCGAGAACAAGCACGAAACTGGCACTCTTGTAGAATGGAGTGATTGTCAGTTAATTTATAACCACCCTCATTTGCATAAAAAGATAAAAGATGCATCAACATTGTCTTTCAAAACATTTTTTGAAAGACATTTTAAACGGTTAAAAAATATGCCAATGACTTTAGTGCAACCTGCACTTTGACATCCTTATTTGTTTTTAGTTTTTTTTTTTTTTTTTTTTTACTTTCAAAAATCTACATAGATTTTTTATCCACTTTTATACATAAGTTGTCATCTGTCAAGAAAATGACTGTATAAATTGGGTGACTTTATAAAGAAAAGTCTAATGCAATAAGTATGAACATGAAAATAATGTTAAATCGATCAAGATTAGAAATAAAAAGTGCAGACAGATTTTTTTATTCAGTAAGCAATTTTGTAATGTAATAGTAAAATTAAAAAGCAACTATTTTAATTTTTTTTCCATTTTGACGATGCTATATTTTTTGTGCAGGGGCCTTATAAGCGTTTTCCCCACTTTTTTTAAAGTGGGAACACACACTTGACAGATTAAACTATGTTCACTCTAACACAATTTTTGGATAAACGCCAGTCTTATAGGCATCATTGGGGATTGATATTATCCACTTATACATTGAATAATTAATGACTAATTAATTAATTAAAACACTACCATTTAAACTGCTCATATCCGGCGTAGACACAATTCTTTTAGTATAAGCACAAAATTAAAAGTGTAAAAATCGATACAAAAAAGGTTCAAATCAGCAAAACCTTGCAAAAGATACTTAAATACTCAAGAGAAACTTATAAAGACACAAAAATTATAAATGTAAGTGGAAAAAACAGAAACAAAAAACTTTCAAACTAGGCACAATAAAAAATAAAAACGAAAAAATAGAAGCAAAAACTTTCAATTCAAATATATATTAGAATTTGCACTTATAACATAAGAACGTCATCTCTCATGAAAATGACTTTAAAAGTCGGCTTACTTTATAAAGAATATGCCTAATTCAATAAATTCTATATGAAAATGTTAAAACCAACAAGATGAGAAATAATAAAAAGCATATATTTTTTTAATTCGGTAAACGGTTTTAAAATGTAATAACAAAATTCAAAAGTATTATTTTTAATCAACAAAATATTTTTGAATTTGTTCAATGAGGAGGTTTTAAATGATGCGATATGTTTTGCACAAGGACCTTAGAAGCATGTTACCCACTTTTTTTCTGAAATGAAAAATAAAAAATGAAACCCATATCATTCCACGACCACCGTATTCATACCGTGCGACTTCTGTATATTCCCTACACTCAAAAGACCACTCTGGGGACGTCGTTTTGAGTTCGATTGTAGAGATTCAACGTGAATCGGAGCGTGCTATAAAAAACTATATATATAAAAATATAAATTATATATATATTTTTTTGTATAATTTTTAAAGCAACATATTTTTTGTAGGATTTGAATTATTTAAAGAGAATTATAATTATTAATTATTATAATTATTTTAGGAGAATACTAAAGAATAGCAAAATATGGTAAATCATTATCGCATACATTATCATATAGATAATGCATGCAATAATGATTAATTTAGCATTTAGCTAATATTAATTTAGTACTTATCCACAGACGATTTTTATTGTAACAAACATTACCTATTCTTTCCACCTAGTTCAGAAAGAACACCAGAATCTAAAATAAAAAAAAGTTTATTTAATTTTCTGAAAAAAAAAAAATATCTGATGTATTTCTTAAGTTAATTAAAATGAATATAATTAAACAAATTTCGCGCTTTGAAGGCCATCCCTGCCGATGACTTTTTAGTATGCATTGAGGATTAGGAAAACCTTTGCATAAGTGCATTGTGTCCGGAGGGGATTACTTTGAAGGCGATGAAATAAATTTGGAAGAACAAATAAAGAATGTTTGAAAAAAAATAAAAATTGTTCTTACTTTTTGGGCACAGTAGTAAAAAAAAAAGTTCTCCCCTCAAGTTGGAATAGTGAAAGGTCTGTGGGAATAAAGAGAAAAAGGTAAAATAAACAAAGAACAAGATTTAAGCAAGAAAAGAAAAAGCTATTTGTCTCTTACGGTTTTTTGCTTGCCCATACCTTCCGCCGCAGAAAACCCGCAAAGAGTGTTGCAGCGTAACAAAAGCCCCAATAAAACGGTCAGAGGAGAACAAATGCCAGGAAATCAGAGCCAGACAGACGTGTCCCAACAAAAGATTGAAAAGAACTCTGTGCGGAAGCCAATCGGAAATGTTTGGTGGTTCCGGAATTTTTACCAATTTTTATCAGGAGTTTTTTTCCCCTAAATTTTGTCTCGAATGACATTTTATCTTTTTTTATATTGTTAGATATGAAATTTGATTATAATTAAACATTAGAATTAACATTTCAATAGTTACATATTTTAATAAAAATAATGGCGAGAGTTATCTTTAAATTTTGATACACAATAAATTCTGAAAGATATAAGACAGGAAAATTATAGTTCTTGCATACGTAGCAGCAACAAATAAAATTTTATTAATGTACGCGAAATTAATTTTTACAACTTCAAAAGAAAATGTAATTAATATTCGCATATTCATATGATCGTTTTTGTTGCTGTTGTTGTTACTAATCCCCCTGGTGCAGGAAAGCCTACACCAGGTCCAAAGTCCCCCGCCTTGCAGGTGACATCAATGGCTAAGGGTAATAAGCAGCTTCATTTTTAGCGAGGAACCATTAGATCTGAAGACCGACTAAACCTCAAAACAACGATCTTACTATCATATTAGATAGGGACCTAAGGTATAAAAGTAGATTTCGAACCATTACAAAGATTCATGGCAACGCCGAGACTTGAACCCGAAACCTATGGCACCGATCGCCAGAGCGCTAGACACTCGGCCAACATGCATGTCCCTATAAATAAGTTTAGTTTATAAATATAGCAATCTTTGAATAATGTCGTAAACAGTTAATTAATCTCAAATGTACAATTATTGTAACAAGATAGTACAAAATTTTATTTTAGTTATTTTTTTAACAAATTTCCAGTAAGTTGAAATGATGAAAGGTGTGTGGGAGTAAAGAGAAAAAAGGTAAAAATAAACAAAGAACAAGATTGAAGTGGGTAAAGAAAAAGCTATTTGTCTCTTATGGGTTTTCTGCTTGCCCATACCCTTCAGCCACATAAAACCAGCAAAGAGTGCTGTAGCGTAACAAAAGCCCCAATAAAACGGTCAGAGGAGCACAAATGCCAGGAAATCAGAGCCAGACAGACGTGTCCGGCGGAGAGATGGAAAAGAGCTCTGTGCGGAAGCCAATCGGAATGTTTGGTGGATCCGGAATTTTACCAATTTCTATCAGATTTTTTCCCTCTTTCTCGAAAGACGTCTTATCGTTTTTATATTGTTAGAAAAGGGCCTGAATGGCCGAGTGGCTAGCGCTCTGGCACTCGGTACCACAGGTTTGGGTTCGAGTTCCAGCGGTGCCATGGTTATTTGTAGGGGTTCGGAATCCACTTTAAACCGTAGGTCCCGATATAATAGGATTTTCGCGCGTTGCATAAGGGCATTTTTACTCCACGTCCAGTGGCTTATATTCAAGCTACACGTCACTCCTGGGTAGTGCTAAGTGAGTAACATCGGTGTAAGACTTGCCTTAAAGCATCCCAGACAACGATCTAAGTGCGTGCCAGCTACATTAGAAAAAAATATATTATTGTTAGAAAAGAAATCTGTCTATAATTAAACAACATAGTTTGCATTTCATTAGTTATTATATATTTTGACAAAATGTAAAAATGAGAGTTATCTTTAAATTTTGTTACACAATAAAAACTTAAATAAGTAAGATAGAAAAATTATAGATCTTGTACATGTAGCAGCAACAAACATTTTTTTTGTCAATTTAATCAAAAATTTCTCACAACTTTAAAAGAAAATGTAATTAATATTCCCATATACATTTGATTTAACTTTATTTGCAAATAACTCAATTTAGGAACAACTGAAACAATACGATCACTCTTAGTCACTAGAAAAATATGTTTTTAATGGTCTAAATGTTCGTATAAATGCTTTAATATTTACAGAATATTTGTCACATGGATTGAGAATTTTCAAATTGTAAGTTTGGTTTGGTCTGTCGCTCTACGATCATTTTTGCACACTTTAGACAAATTAGACTGGTACCTGCAGTTTAACGTGGAGTCTGAATCACTCACAAGCATCCGTGCAACCACCAGGAGTCGAACATGAAACCTGTGTTATCAAAGGCCAGATCGCTAGCCAATTGACCATCAGGCTGCTTTTCAAAGTCTATTGGCAGATTCGAGACGAGAGATGTTTTCTTTTTATGGGGAAGAGTTATTAGCATTACGCCCAATGTTTTACAGCCATATTAGACTGGAACCCACTGTTTAAAGTGGATTCTTAACCACTACTAACATTCATGGCACAGCTGGGACTCGAAACCGAAACTTGTGGCACAGAGAGCTAATCACTCGGCTATCAGGCTTCTTTAATGTATATCTACAACATGAAAAACCACATATATTTTTAACAGGAGATCACACTGAAGGTCTTCTGAGACATTAGATATAATTTTAAAGAATTTTATAAATAAATGTAAAAAAAAAAAAAAAAAAATTCAGGTAAATTTTAGTATGTTATTTATGCACAATCAGCATAATTAAGTTGTTTGGTTTGGTCTGTCGCTCTACAGTCATATTTTGCACAATTTGGTGTAATTAGACAAGTATCTACAGTTTAACTTGGATTCCGAACCACTAATATAAAACCATGGATTTTGAACAGTAAATACCATTCCATCGCCATGATTCGAACCTGAAGCCTGTAGTACGAAAGGCCAGAGCGCTAGCCAATTAGCTATCAGCCGCTTTTCAAAGTGTTGATATTAGTCAACAAATTAATGGTACAGGTGATCTTAAAAAGTATGTCTTCTTCATTAGCACAAGAGCCCCATGATAGACCAAGACCGTCTGGCTTCTGATTTCGAGACGGGGAATACTTTCTTTTACAGGATAGGGTTGTCAGCACTAAGTCCAATGTTTCACAACCGTATTAACAGGTGGACTGAAACGTTCATAGGCTGACACAGATAGCGCTACTAGTATTCAATCCATATGAATTTTAGTTAGCCCTAACTATCAAAAAACACGTGTATTAATGTGACAGCTGTTGCACTATCAGTATGTGAGTTATAGTTTTTTATGCAGTTTTAGCATTTTTAGTGTTCATCACGTGCAGTCCACTCGGCTGACTGTCGATTGGACTCCGGTGTGAAATGATGAGCCATGTTCCATCCATTGTCACATATCGACTCAAAAATTCGGGTTTATTACGACTGAACAGCTCCAAACTCTGCTTAGAATCATCCATTCGTTGTTGTTTTTTTTCGATTGTGAGCTCTGCGAGGCACCCACTTTGAACAGAGCTTTAGCATATCCAAATATTCATTCACGATATGTCCAACACGTTCCTTTGATATCTTTTAGGGTTTCAGCTATCTCCATCAACTTTACGGTTATCACAAATTATTTTGTGGACTTTTTGATGTTTTTGTCGGTAACAGCCTCTTTGGAGCGTCCACTGCGGGCATCGTCCTCGGTTCTCATTTCGCCTCGTTTAAATTTAGCAAACCATTTCTCCACGGTTGATTTTCCTGGTGCAAAGTCCGAATAATGTTTATCAAGCCAAGCTTCAATAGTATTTTTTTCTTTTTCAAAAAAGCAATGCTTTTTAATTAATACACGAAATTCTTTTTTATCCATTTTTTTCAAACTAACAAAAGTTGCTTCACTAAAAATGCTATAACTCCCATACTAATAGAGCAACAGCTGCCAAATTTATACACGTGTCTTTTGAAGGTTAGGGATAACTAAAAATTATATGGATTTAATACTAGTAGTGCTATCTATGTATCAGCCTATGAACATGTCAGCCCAACTGTTAGATTGGTATCTACGATTTAAAGGGGATTCTGAACCATTACGAACATCCATGGCGCAGCCGGGAGTTGGAACCGAAACTTAAAACCAAAACCGCACTGAGCGCTAATGACTCGACTATCAGGCCCCTTTAATGTATGTCTACAACATGAAAAGCCACACGCATCTTTATCAGCGATAAGAAAAATAAAATTATAAATTTTTTAAAAAATGTACAGATAAATTTAAAAATATGTCATTTATACACAAGCAACATAATTATTTTAACCTATTTATTTAACATTTTTTGAATATCAAAGATGTAAGATATTAGCTATACAATTTGTTATATAAATATTCTCACTTTTAATGCTAATATTTTTTTCAGTTATTATTAAAGGTATTTAATAGTTTCTTGGTAGTTAAAAACAGGAATTGAGTCACAATTATGTTATTTAATAATTTTGAATTTTTTATTTGTGTCATATATAAGTGCTATACAAGACTAAATTGCACCATTAAATTCAGAGAAACAAAAGTATTATAAATTACTTCACATTTGAATATTGCATTTAATAGTTATTTCCAACATTCTAAAAAACAGTTTATTCAGAAGATCTATTTATAAGTTGACGGGTTTAGCTAATTAGAGCAATATTTAATTATTTTTTATTTTGAAATTGATAGAGTAAAATAAATTAATGAGAAAATTATTTTATCCAAATAAACGAATGAATAATTATATTTTGAGTTCCTTCAAAATTTTATTTCAGCATATTAAAATTAATTTTTCAAATTAATTTTACTTAAAAAAAAATTATTTTATTGTATTTTTTAATACAACTGAATTATTATACCAGTATTAATCATTATCATTGAATAGGACAAATATAATACCATATAAAAATTCAAATAAAATAACTGAAAAACACAGGAGAACCCAATCAAAGCAGTTTCACTTTTATTTTCTTATTTAATAGGACATTTGTATTTTGTTGATAATATTGTCCATTGTTCAGAATTTTTTTTTGTTCTAATGCAGCTGGCAAACACTTAGACAGCTTGTTCTGGGATGTTTTAAGGCAAGCGCTGCACAGATGTTACTCACTTTGCATTACCTAGGGGGCGCGTTTAACTTGAAGATAAGCTACGGACGCGGAATAACAATGCCCCCGCAACGCCTCGATTCTATTAGGACCGTGACCTACGTTTTAAAGGGATTCGAACCACTACAAACGTCCAAGGCACCGCCGGACTCGAACCCGAAACCTGTGGTACCGAGCGCCAGAGCGCTAGCCACTCAGCTGTTCAGGCCCCCATTTTTAGAAATAAGAAACATATTTAAAATGAGAAACAAAAGATTTTTTGAAATAAGAAGCATATTTAAACATTTTTCTAAGAAAAATGCTGGTAAGGAAAAAAAAAACATTTTCTTCATGCAAATTGTTTTTCGTACATTTCTGTTCCGTCTACTATACGTGCCATCCTCAATGTACTTTTTCCCAATAAGCAAGAGACAAGGTTCTGTAAGAGAATATGCATACAAAATAGTGTTATGAAGAAAAAAAATAATTAAAATAAGTAGTTTAGTGGAATAAACACTAATAATAAATAATTAATCATTTCTAAGTAAAAGAAAAAAAGTTTCACTCTTTTTTGCAGAAAGTTTTCTTTTTCTAAAAAAAAAAAAAATAAGTGTATTTTCCTACACATGAATATAAAATCATAAATATTAAAAAAAATAACTCTAGGACATTGTACTTATCTTTTTTTATAACTGTATAAAATGAATGACAAATTTCTCCATTGGGCTTTTATATATCTGTTATATAATTTAGATTGTAGTTCTCTTGAGAAATTCCACTGGATTTTGTGAACATCAAAAATAGTAGTTCCAAGAAATTTTAGGAGATTTATTTAGTGTAATTTATTTTAGTTTTTTAGATTTATTTTTCATGGACTATTTAGAAACGAAATTGTTACTTCACACTAATTCTGTTGCTGCAAACTTTTAAGCAGGAAAAGATTTTTAAGATTGCCTGTCAAAATCTAACATTAACGAAATGGAAATGAGAAGGACGAAGTAGAGAAAAAACGGTATAACTAGTTGAAACAAAACAGAAATTTATTCAAAATTATTTAAATTGCAAGTTTGATTTCTGTCATATTTAAGCGCTATGCTTGATTAAAGTACACAATTAAATTTAAATAAAACAAATGTATTATAAATAACTTAACAAAATTCGAATATTACAGTTAATTGTTGTTCAGAACATTCCTATTTATTTCTTTCCATTTTTACATCTATTCGTTCCTCTTTTTTATTCCTATTATTATTTCACACTCATCCCTATATATTTATCTTGTTCAAATTTTCAATCGTTAATAAAATACTTTTTATTCATCCACTCAAGTTCAAATACATTTTTTAACTTGTAGTGGATGACATTTGATGTTAATACAAATCATATACACATGATGTTTTCAAATATTCATTCATTAATTAAATTTAATAAATTAATTTTAGTTTTTTTAGATTTAAGTTGCATATATCTACCAATAGATGGATCCAGATGCAAGAGGAAAATTTCAACTTTATTTGTAAAGGAATTTCTTTGAATATAGTGAAAAAAAAGTAGGAATTGACATTAATTTTTTTTTTTTAATATTACTTGGTTTTTTTCCATTCACAATATTCCAACAATTTATTTTATTCTGAAACTTGGATTGTAAGTTGATTTAAGGCTTTACCTAATTTTAGCCATATATTAATTTTTTAAAATGTTAGAAAAGTTAAATCAATGAGAAAATTATAAAATCCGAGTAAACGAATGAATAATTTTATTTGGATTCCTTTAAAATTTTATTTTGGCATAATCGAAATTCATTTAAAATTATTTTTTACTGTAAGAAATCAGATTAATTTTAATGCATTTCTCATTACAACTGAATTATTCTTTTTAATATTAATCATTGTCATTGAATAGAGCAAATATAATACAATATAAAAACTCAAATAAAATAATTGAAAAACAGCAAAAACCAATCAAAGAAGTTTTAATTTTTTTGTTCTTATAAAAAAAAAATAGACATTTGTGTTTTGTTGATAATATTGCCCACTGTTCCATTTTTTTAGAAATAAACTTATTTTTGTAAACACTTTTTTTCTAAGAAAGCTGTTGGTAAGGAAAAATGTTTTCTTTCATGCAAATTGTTTGTCTTACATATTTTTGTATCTTCTACTGTACTGTGTAGAGCTTGAATGTACTTTTTCAGTAAGCAAGGGCAGGCAAGAAACAAGTGTTTATTGGATAATCTATACACAAAATAGTGTTATAAAAGAAAAAAAATTAAAATAAGTGGTTTAGTGGAATAAACAGAAGTAATAAGTAATTAATCATTTCTGAATGAAAGAAAAAAAAAGTTTCACTCTTTTTTTTTCTTTTTACAAAAACTGTTTCCTTTTACAAAAACTGAGTGTATTTTCATTCACCAGAATATAGAAACTATAAATATAAAAAATAACTCTAGTATTGTATTTGTTTTATTTTTTATGTTTATAATAAATGAATGGCAAGCCACTCTATTGGATATTCTGGATGTTGGTTTTACAAGGTTAGTTCTCTTGAGAAATTCCATTGAATTTGTAAACATCAAAACTAATCGTTGCAAAACGTTAGGAAACTTACATAGGTTATTTATAAACTAGATTGTTAATTTGCCTACAATTCTGTCGCTGACAAATTCCTAAGCGTGTCAGCGTAACCATGCTTCCTTCTACGCACTTGCAAGAGCGCCACATGTGGCATTCAGGAGAAATGGTCAGTAGACTCGGATTCCCTCGAGAGGAAGCCCAACGGGCGCTGTCGCCTGCCGCTGAGAAAACGTTTAGTTGAGCTACAGTCTCTCATCCCGAAAGGGAATATATTTAATGTAACCCTCTAGTAGTTGGCCTACAAACTCTCACCCGGAGATGAAGTATATTACGTGCATCCCGCGCCTACCCGAGTATCTTTATTTTCCGCTTAGAACTGGAATCCTTCAGCGAATTTAATTATATGTCAAATATAGGCCTGAATGGCCGAGTGGCTGCGCTCTGGCGCTTACCACAGGTGACGGGTTCGATCTGCCATGGATGTGTGTATGGTTCGAATTCACTAAAACCGTAGGTCCCGGTTCTAAAGAATCGTAGAGCGTTGCGGGGGCATTGTTACTCCGCCTCCGTGGCTTATCTTCAAGTTACACGCGCCTCCTGGGTAATGCAAAGTGTAACGTCTCAGCTCCAAGACGTCCATGTCTGTTTGCCAGCTGTGTGTCTTTAAATATGTTAAATATGGCATGTGTGTCCTGTTTGTGTGTGTAAATAAAGTTCTCTAACCTGTTTTTCAAGTTTCAAACCAATCACACCAACTACAATTCAGCTGCTCCTATCCACAACACTACAAGCGTAAAAAGATTTTTATGATTACCTACCAAATCTGTTGTTAATGAAACGGAAGTGACATCATACAGGGAAAGCCTCACGCAGTATTTTATTAAAGATACTATCATATATTTCTGAATCTAAATCCAGAATGTTTTTCTTGAAAAAGTCCAAATAAAAAAATTAAAAAATTCTCGTAAAATTCAAACATATAGTCATAAGACATAAAATGCAAAATCAGGTGGAAAATTTTCCTATAAAATCGCCACAAACTACTCGTAAATATGGATTTTGACATGGACTTGAAGGATTTATGATATTTGTTTTTTTTTCCTTTTCCATAAAAGTTTAATTTTTTAAGTTACATATCGTGTTTCGAATTCAAAGTAATTTTCATTTCCATGTTATTTTTATGTGCTAAGTATTTACGACATTTTATTATTATTACGATGTACGTTTTGGTACTTATTTAGCCGTACGCAAATTTCGCTTTGGCGAAAGATTTTTCGTTTTGGCGATAATGCAGCACACCAGCAATATAAAGAATTTTAAAAATAAAACAACTATTTTTCATAAAATGAAAAACTCATTTCTTTAAAATTCTTCTTCTACGAACTTTAGAAGTTTTTATATAAAGTAGAATTAAAAATAATAAAGTATAATTTAAAAGTATAGTAAAAAAAAGTATAATTTATAATTAAAAGTATTATTTAAAAAAATTAAAATTTTATTTTTTATTTGTATATTTTTTATTAAAGTATAATTTATAACTGCAACCTAAAGAAATATAAAAACGTGTTATATTGAGCGATATTTATTTATCGCTTGTATCCGCCAAGTGGAAAAAGTAGCTTTGTTTCCAAGATTAGCGAATCCATATATAAGCCGCCAACGTAGTTTAACTTTAGATAAATTCTAAAAATTTTCGGCTTATACATACGGTATTTTGTATTTCATATAAAATGTTGCATAAGTAATAATTTATTAAATTTTTAATTCAAATTTATTAACGATTATTTTCATTGAAACTCCAGAGCTATTTACAACTTTATGTAAATCTTTCCATTTATTATCAATCAAAATAATGCAATATTCAACATTATTTATTGTAAGATTAAAATATATCCTGATATATCATTCTATTAAATACTACTGTGTCCAAAAAGTAAGACCATTTTTAATTTAAAATTCCCGGGCTTATGGAATTTTTTTTTCTTTTTTAGGTTAAAATTTAACGTCAAAATATTAATTTAATTTCTACGTTTCTGTATTTTATGAATAATAATTTAAATAATTAACAATCATATTTGTAACCTATACCAGATTGCAAAGTAAGTGGACAGATATATTATTTTTAATTTTATACAATAATTCAAAGATAAAAAGTAAATTGTACTGTAAATTTTTACATTTAAAGCAAAACTTAATAATAGGACTGTAAGGGAAAGAACCATGATTTTTTTTTTTATCTGCCACTTAAAGATAAAAAAAAAAAACATAAAAAATAGACAGATAAAAAAAATTAGAAATTAAGCCCTTCAATATTATAGCGCAATTTAAATACTAAGTAATAATAGGTAACAAAACTTATTGAGAACTACTTCCAATATCCAAATAATACAATGCTAATTACCAACAATATGAATATGATTCGCATACAAATATGAATAAACAAATGCATTGTAAGAAATCAGTCTTTTTTCCCACAATGCATTAGTCTTTTCTAAAAGAACACTTTCATTGCTCTGAAGAGGGAATTACTACTTCTAAAAAAGAAACGGGATTTTGATTAGATGTTGCATATATTCATAGACAAGGAAGTGATTAGTCACGTAGTGTTGTCCACTATATCCAAAAGTAAGACCAAATTAAAATTTAAAATTTCGAGGCTTATGGAATTTCAATTTTTTTTCTTTTTAGGTTGCCTGGCACCGTCCTTGACATCAGCGTAAAATTTGAAGTCAAAATATTCATTAGAGTTTGAGTTACGCTTGGCTTTGTGAGACACTGAAACCGATTCCGAGATTTTTGAAATGTCTGAATTCATTGAGCAAAGAACTTGCATTCAATTTTGTTTGCGGAAACGTATAAAATGTTGCAGAAGGCATTCGGTGAGCATACCCATATCGGAAAGAAACGTTTACAAGTAGTATAAACAGTTCAAAGAAGGCAGAGAACGCGTTGAAGACGAAGAGCCCTCGGTCGACCACCAACGTCAATCGACGAAGCTCACGTCCAAAAAATTAAAGATTTGATGCTTGCAAACTGTCGATTTACAATTAGAGACCTTCATGATGATGTTGGAATTTCAAAAGGATCAGTCAATTCCATTTTTGGCCTCAAACGCTTGAAAGCTCGATTGGTACCGAAAACATTGAATGCGCCAGCTGACAATGCATTGATTCTGCGTGCCTTCGCCAAAACTGAAATCCATATCAAATCCATCCAAATCCATCACAACCACCGTATTCACACCGTGCGTCTTCTGGCTATTCCCTAAACTCGAAAGACCATTCCAGGGACACCGTTTTGAATCAATTGAAGATATTCAACGTGAATCGCGGCGCGCGCTTTTGAAGGCTATTGCGGCCAATGATTTTAGCTAGCATTGAGGATTGGAAAAAAAGGTGGCATAAGTGCATTATGTCCGGAGGGGATTACTTTGAAGGCGTTGAAATAAATTTGGAAGAATAAATTATGAGTTTTTGAAAAAAATTAAAATTGGTTTTACTTTTTGGGCACAGTAGTAAGATTAAAATATATCACGATATATCATTCCATTAAAATATATCCTGACATATCATTCTATTAAATATATCGTGATGAATCTAAAAATAAACATAAAAGCTCTTTTATTTAGTTATGTAAAGATACATAAAAGCAATGTTCCATCCCGAAATGCAACCCATCTAAAATATTTTCTGCAAGTAAATAACTTTAAAAAAGTTTCATCTTTAGTCACTGTAAGTTCTTTGTACACAATCAAATAATACATATTCTGGCGTGATTAAAAATAAGTTTTGACTATAATTCAATGTCATTTTAATAAAAGAAAAATATTGTACCTTTTTTATATCTATCCATACTCGTATATCCACCATATTTCAATAAACACACAGATTTTAAAACAAATTTAGAACAAATTTTAAAAACACGATCAGGCAAGTAAACATAGATGAAACATCTGCATTTAAATGCATATATACATAACATTTAAAAGAAATTTCTACAATTATGTAACAGTTCTCAATAAGTATACTTAAACATTTGAATTTGGATACACAAATATGAAAAAAAAAAATTGTTTTAAGATAATATTGCAATGAAAATTTAATTATCAATAAAAAGCCTTTCAAAATCATAATAGTAAATTCTTGGAAATTTAAAAACAAAAAAAGGAAATGTAAAATAATCTAAATACATATTTATTTTTTGGATTTCTATTTAATTTTGAAACAAAGTTTTAATTTACATTCGCAAACACTGTTGATTATTCTTGCCTGGATATAATTTGTTTACGCGTCAGTTCCTTTTTACCAGTATACAAATAATATTATTTGACATTTACTATATTGAAATATATGTGAAGATGTATTATATTTCAAACCTACTCAAAAATGTATGTAGTTATTGCAGAAAGGTAGAGTGATTGGTAGTGTATTATGTAAGAATATTAATTTGGCTAAATTTATTCCTTCAACAGTGAGTTAAAAGAGGTTAAAATTTTTTCAATCATCTCATTGAAACGTTTGATAGAAAAATGCATTTAATATGACAATATTAATTTAATGGCATTACACTCATTGCCATAAAAAGGACATCAACAGTGATTCTAGTATTGCTATGAAATTTGGTATAAATGTTTGTGTCGTCAAGCACATATGACAATTATTATAATTGCAACAAGACAAAAATTCGGTACAGTTCGTTGATGGATGTCAACCCTGGACCATATATAACCTGTCCTGAGATACTCTGATTGCATATTGCCTTATGAAGAGGGAAGTTTTTGTTGTACAAGATATTCTTATGACAAGAAACTGGATGGCAGGCTGAAGATTTTCCAGCCACCTAGTCACTTATAACAATTCTGTAAGGAGGTGTTAAGATCTTAAACATGATACCCCTATTCAGAACGCCCTCGGATAACAAAATAAAAATGACCGCCTTATCGTCCAACAAACACGTTCATAGCCAACTGCCTCATTATTTAATATCCCAAATAAAAGACACGATTTGTAAGTGCCTCAATTCCTATCCGTACATTATGAGGCAACTGGGTGGCAATCAGTTTCTATATCGTGTGCATTACGTTCACCGTCTATGGCAGCCTTCAAGCACCTTCCTTTAATTCTTGCAGTCCAACGTTGACTCAGACGCGAAACCATCTTTCTTTGCAGAAAATCCAACTTCGATTATGGCTTGGCACGGTTTTTAAAGGATATTCCTTGAATCGTTTAACGGTTTTAGGAGTATTTTAGCTAGCAATTATAATTTGCTTTATTCTGTGTAATGTAGTACATTATCAATTTGTGAGATCTTTGACAGGTGTCGCTATAATCAGTCGTGTTAGAACCTCGTTGAGATCTTAAATTTACTTTACATAGGCTGGAATATAACCATGAAAAGCTGAATCCATGACACTAACAGCCCAGTTGTACATATCCAAAATATCTTACACTCCATATATGTTACCTGTCCTAAGAAGGCACTTTCAACACGATAATGCTCGAATATACACAGCAAATGAATCACAAGATTTCTTCTGAAACATATGAAATGAAATTTTTCAGTCATGTCAATGTATTATTGATCTAGCAATTGTAATTTAAATTGCTAGGTCGAAAATATGTTAATGTAACTTAGTCGGACCAGATTACTAGGCTGAGGAAAATTAATTTGATCGCAAAGGGTTAAAGCAGTGCACCTTGATGAAGAAGAAATAGACCATCTTCAATGATGAATCACGATTTTCTCTCTCTGACGACAACTGGGTAAGATTTTGGAGGCCCTTGACAGATGCTTTAAGTTTGATATTTATTTATTTAACAGTAGATGCAACTGGTCCAAGATTATGTTATACCTAAGATAGTTTTTTTATCGGAAGAGGACCAAAGTCTTCCCGTGTTTACTACTAGAGTGTCCA
>BPLR01014405.1:0-2500 GCA_021605095.1 Caerostris extrusa | reverse complement strand
GAATTTTACGGTTATGTAGTACAGGCATCGAGACACGGCGCCATTCTTTATTGTGGTATATCTTTCGTCTGTGATGGAAACAAAAATTTTTACTCCAACGATGAAATTAGTGCAAATAAGAATTCTGCAATTAATTATCGAAATAGCAATAAAATAGTCATTATATTGTTAGAAAAATGAAGCTACGAATGCCTCTAATTGCAGTATTACAACCCTAAAGAAATTGGCGGAAAATTCAGGGTTCAGCAAGATTGGCGCCTTTTTTAACGATTTTGCAATTAAATACGAAAAAATCTGAATAAAAACTCCTAATGGTCAAAACACACATTTAAAAAAAAAAAAAGTTAAAATCGGATGGTGAATTTCAGCCATCTTTTTTTCTTAGAACAATTAAAGTTGCCACTTTTGCTTAACTAAACATTAACAATACATTGTTGCCACTACATTAGTTTGCCAAAGAAATTTTAAAAATATTTAGGGGTGGGCCACCCCATCACGTAGAGGTTTAAAATAGATTACGACCGATCTGCAGACTCTACCAAATATGCACAAAAATTTTCATAAGAATCTTTCCAGCCGTTTCGGAGGAGTTTGGAACAAACACTGTGACATGAGAATTTTATATATTATATATATATATATATATATATATATATATATAAAATATATAAATATATAAATATATATATATATATATAAAATATATAAATATATACTTCAAGGAGACGCCAAATAATCGAGTTATAGAGTTTTCGACTTATGCAGGATTCCGACTTGTAGTGGTCTGATTCTTTTCTAACTTATTTTGGTTAGAGAGGTAAAAAACAAAACTCCAAGCTACTGAGGTAATAAACATTTTAATTTGCAACTTAAAAAGTCATATTATGTACTACAATAAAAATCAAATTAATTCCGAAATACCAATTTCAAATGATCGAGTTGTAAAGGTTGTAAAAAGGTTTGCAAAATCAAACATTGCTGATGTTCGAGATACGGAGGTCTAATTTTTTAGTTACGGAGGGAAAATATATACCAAAATGGCTTGTGGGGATTGATTATTTCGACTTATAGAGGGTTGAAAATTGATGGGTGTTTTGGGGCTTAAAGGGAAGGCAACAAAAGGTGTTTCCGAGTTTTGAGGTTCTACTACTATATATAGCAAGTGACTGAAGCCAGACGGCTAGAGTGACATTGAATATCATGTTTACTGTAAATGTTTTTTTATATAATGACATGCAAAATGTTTTTAATTTTTAACCCCTACTTTTAAATTAAAAACTAGAGCACAATATTTCGACGATAATTTTATTTTGATCTTATCATTCGAGCTGAATCATTTTATAATACTTAATTTAATTTGTCAAGTTAAGAGTAAATGAATATTCTGAACTTAAAACTTGTGTATTTTTTTAATATATGAATTTTATAGATGTAATTAATGAATAATGTATTTCAATGGTATTATGTAAATTCTACTACTAATAAATTATATATACCTTCAGATCAAATATTTAATATGATTTGCTCGAGTTGCTGTAAATAATATTTAGTTGCAACAAATTATTCTTTTTTAAATTCAATATTAATTACTAATTAAACTTTATTTATTGCAAATTTTACTTGTGATGGTTAATTACTTCATGCATATGTGCTCTTTCTCCACTTGTAAACTCTCTGAAGGATATACGAACGAGTGGAATTTCAGGGTTATAAATATGATGGTGTTTACGCTATTATTGCTAGCTATTGGTAATTGCGGTTCTTACCGATATGTTGAGGTTTATTGTTGTTTAAATATTCAAGTGCTTGTTGAGGAATAATTACGGCTAATAACTAATCAGCACCACAATATATTGAACTAGATCAGGAGGCACCCCCCTTCAAGGCCTGAGCTTGTTTCATTATTTTGAATGTGCAGCTAATTGACATTACCACTAAAATGATGAGTTCATCGCTGCTCGCATCTCCAACTTTTATCCAGTACTTGATGCAAGAAGCGATCCAGCACCCATTTTGAGGGAGCCAGTGAGAACAATGGTTTCAGTTACATAACTTTTCACCTGCTCAAAGAAGCTAACCAAAGATCATGTAACCCCCATGTGATATGTGCTTTATAACTTGTTTCATTAATTGTATATAATTGTATTAATTGTATATAACTTGTTAAATTAAATTCACATTTCATTACCACAGTTGAACTGAATACAACCAAATGCGGTGTCAGAGATGTTTGTCTCCTCTGCTCCTACCTCTACAGAATCCTTAAAGTTTAACGGAAGGATTTTCTGGTTTCTGGATTTATCTTCCTCATCTACGCGAAAGACATAGAGCTCTGTATCACATATTGGTTTTTGGAATTAAGCTTCCAAAGTTACACATCGGTCTTCACCAGGCCACCTGACAGTAAATATGTTAGGCTCATCACGTATGTAGGCTTCGCATAACCACATCAGTAAACTACTACACCACACCACATCACTGTGCATCAGTAAACTGATAA
>BPLR01014404.1:152500-181797 GCA_021605095.1 Caerostris extrusa | reverse complement strand
TTACTGTAAATATAAAGTCATACCAAAAGCGAGACACAAAACTCAAGTTTCCAGCATTTACACACAAAAAAAAGTAAATGTATGTCAACAAGTATATGATAAAATTCAGTATTTTTATTGGGTTAAATTCTGAGTCCCCCTCACTTTTTTCCAAGAATCTATTGCTATAAAAAAATATTTTCCACACAAATATTTTATTCACTGTACATATTATTTTATTGAACATTTTATGTGCATACGCTTTTAAACGTTTATGCATATCTGACGTTACTTTAAGAACGTTTCTTTAATAATAACCTCAGTTCATTTTGCATTTTCTTTCCTCATCATTCAAAAAATCAACTTAACTTCTTACAAGCCGTTTTAACAGCAAGAAAATTCCAAGTTTACAAATTACTCAGACTTTGCTCGTCGTTATTCAAATATAAAAAAAAGTAATATATATGAGTACAAAACCATTCAATCCTGAAAGTATTTCTGAAAAAACTAAATCGCTCTCTGCCGTCTGAACTTCCCACCCTTTATTTTTTCTTTTCATTACATTTAGAGAGAGTACAGAAGATACCACAGCATTACCCCTGACATCATGCCTCTTCCATTACGAAAAAGAAAAAGCAAACATAAAAAAAAGAAAGAAATCGAGTCAATATAGAAATTCTTTTCCTTACATGCTCTGTGCGTAAAATCATTTACGAAAACGCCCGAATACATCCATTTACACAGTTAAGTAACACCGCATTATGGCCGGGTTTGAAAACCATTTCCCATGGGGCTTGCGTTAAAACATATTAAGGAAACCTGTCAAACCATTGATGAAATCGGGCGATTCAGGTAATGCTTTTTACCCTGCTCGCTGTCGGAACTGCGGGAAACCAAAGAAGTATTTGTGAAGACGTAGAGGTAACCGCCTCTCAGTAACAAATGGGGCTCATTATCTCATACCCATGACGTTGAAACTTTGGTGACGTCATTAATCTGAGTTATGTGGGTACACACACGCTGTCTTTTTCTCATTACTTGCAAGATAGAGATCAATAATTTCAAAACCATTCCGGTGTGTGATATTTCAATTTCGCTTTTTTAATACAAAAAATAAAAAACTTTATAGTCATCTGAGACTCATTCAAGCATTTTTGTCGGATTGAGATTGGATATTTTACAATGTACAATTTGAGCCGATGGCGCATATACTCCTAACTATTAAAATAAATGGTTTGTGAATGTTTTTAAGTTTTCATCCTTTTAAATTATTGGTAAGATGCAAACAATACAAAACAAATTTATTTATATAAGAATCTTATAGCATGGCATAGTAGTCCTTGTTAGATATTTATATGGAGTTCCAAGGATAATAACTAGATTACAGAAAGGATTTCTTAAAAATGTTGTTTGTGTCAAAAAAATTTGAGGTATTTACTCGCCCTCTCTGTTCTTTTTAATATATCAAATGCTATTTTTTAAAATAATTATTTTTATAAAATTATTTATTTTTTCAGATTGATTGTCTAAAAAGATGCAAAAAAATACAAACAAATTTATTTATATAAGAAACTTATAGCATCGCATAAGTAGTCCTATTTGGTATTTATATGGAGTTTCTAAGTCTAAATAACTAGATCACAGAAAGGATTTCTTAAAATGCTGTTGTTGTCAGAGATGTCTTTGAGGTCATTTATCTGCCTTTCGCTTCCTTTAATGTGCCAAATGATATTATTTAAAATATTTTTTTTTTTATAAATTATATCCTTTTTTTTTTACAAATTGTTTAATTCTAAATTTTACAGGTTCAATGTTGCTTAGAAAAATTAATTAAAAAATTATCCGTGATTGAAAATAAAAAATATAAAATCTTAAGTGCCTTACGAAAAATTTGTCAGCAATGAAGATTTATAAAGAAATTATTATGTCCTTTGTTATTTAATGTTTGCAGAATATTAATTTTTATACATTTTTACATTACATATTTTGAACATTTTACATTTTTATTACAAATGTTTATTATTGTGGTCGTCATTGTAACATAACAGGTCTTTGTTATTTAATGTTTGGTAGAATATTAATTTTATACATTTTTACATTACACATTTTGAAATATTTTACATTTTTATTACAATGTTTATTATTGTGGTCGTCATTTTGTAACATAACAGGTCTTTGTTATTTAATGTTTGGTAGAATATTAATTTTTACATTATGCATCTTTTAACACATTTTTATTGATTTTTTATTTATGTGGTGGGCATTGTAACACAAATCTAAAAAAAGTATGGTAAACCATAAATATCAAAAATGAGGCAAAGTTTCTAGAATTTTGAAACCAGAATAATTCAGTAGACTATCCAGAAGAAGAAATAAAAATATCTGCACTAATGAGCTTAAAAAAAAAACTGTGAATACATCGGGTTTACAATATTTGAATTTCTATTTCATTTAGCAGAAATATAAAAATTGTTTTCCACAAACGCAGTAAGTTTGTTTTAATATTCTACAGCTGTTATATAGCACAAAAAATTTATAAAATATTAAACAAAGTATTATCCGATCTTATAAATTGCTTTCTAACTATACATACATAAGTAAAGTATGTTTTAAAAATTATTGATATATACCTCACAATATTTTATTGTATAGTTATATGTGGTTATATGCTTAATGTGGTTTTATATTTTTTTTAAATATACAAAGTTATACGCTCTCTTTTTTTATCTTTTATATCTTTTCAGTCAAATGTTAAATTCTTGGAAGCAAATATTGATTATTGACTACTTCAGCTAATTTTCCTAACGTATCACATCCTTCGACCTTGGATTCATTTATAGCCTTCCAATATATCACGTTGACTTAAAACAGTTACGAATATTTTAACTAATTTAATTCCTATGCTTTATTTAATTAATTACTTAAATTAATTAGTTAGAAATGTGAGAATGTATGGTATTTTATAATGACAATTTAAATACATTAAGAATAGGTGCGTCGTTCAAATTTTTACTTTTTGTTTAATAAAAGTTAAGACATACAAATTGTATCGAGATTAAAATTTCATAAATATTTGTAGATTTATTCAATGCCAGAAACTTCTTATAATTTATCATGACGATTCATTTAATATTTATATAGAATTATACTAATTATATGAAGTAGGAGTGTCAGAATTAATAAAATATAAATAATATTCTTTTATAAAATATCGCTTAATATTTACGCTATAAAATGAGTAACTTTCCATGTATTTCCATTTACCTGCTTTGTCTTTTAAGATCACAGATTTTAATTGCTAAGTTGCTTTTTTAAATATATATTCTTTTAAAAAAGAATTTTAATATCTTTTTAGTATTTTTTTGCTCTTATGAGGGTATTTATGGAAAGTAAAATTTCAGAATTAATTTTTAAAAAGAACAACACGATTTTTTTTTCTTCTGAAAGAAGATATTTAGGTGACAAATGTTAGGTCCTTACTAGAAGAAAAATATTTTATGCTACATGAATTTTTATTAGAAGAATATTAATTAAACCTAAACTACAATGCTGTGTGCTTTGTCAATCTTATAAGCTTATTTAGAAATCTGCCAATAAGCATTCGAAGACATAAAACACTGTTACGCTGAATTAGAGTTTTGAAATATATATTATTTAATGCATAAACTAAATAGTTTCTTTGCTTCTCTGACTATCCCTCGAACCCGATGGATTTTCTATTCTTTATGATTTACTTCTACAATGAAAATACTTAGCTTCATATATAAGAACATGATGTCAAGACATATCACTTTAATTTCTTCAATATGTCACCTGACAAAATTTATGTCAATATTAGCAGGTGATAAGCAAAACTTATTCCTCAAATATAGTCAAACACCATAAATATGTAATTAAAATATATCAAGAATTTAAAGAATTCTGACAAGGACTAATACGTTAATCAAAATAAGCAAAGCAAGTCTTTAAATGTCCACATCAAATCACACTTTCATTCATTAGTAAACATGTGATGAATAAAATAAAACGATTTCTAAAATGTTTGCTGGTTCGTGAAACTAAATGCCAGTTATTTTCATAGTGTGTCTTCCAACTAATTCATAGATCTGATTTGTTAAATTTGTGATGTCATCTCTTACGAAACTTCCTTGAGTGAGTATTGCGAATTCGTAGGTTTTGATCGTAAGTTGTCTCGGATCATTGGTCATATATTAGACACTTACGAATTTATGTTACAGAGACATTTATATGCATCGTATGTGAATCTTGTTTTACACAAGATTTGTTGGAAATTCGAGCGTCAATTAATCAAATCATTCAGGTCATTTTTATTCAATTTAAAGACACAGATAAATTCTAAAATAGATAAATGCATTTTTAGACAGATAAATGCATTTTTTATTCAATTTAAAGAGACAGAGTAATACAGAGAAATATTACAATAATGATATGAATTTTTTTTCCATCACATTTAATAAATTGCGCATCTATTGTATTGAACGCCTTGCAATACAATATCTAATATAATAGCTTGAGAATATCTAATATATTGCTATATACATAGACACTGTATAATATCCAATTACCCAATATATTAGACAATACATAATATCTTATATATTGTCTTATACGTTGAGCATTTCTAATATAAGATTAAATTAAGTTTACTCTATTTTACCTCTTAGCACAATTTTGAAAATTAAATATAGAAATTTATTCTACAATAATCATTCATGAACAGCACAAAAACAGAGGTATGCAAAAGATAAATTGTTTTAAATTCTTTTCAACGATGTTATACGTTATGCCATTATCATTTGATATTAAATAAAAAATGAGCTAAAGAATGCAAAATTTGTTAATCATTAATAACATAAGTTTTTAAAGTTATTAATCAGAATGATTTATAGTCTAATTTAAATGTATGGCAATTTAGTCGCTATTATTTTTTTGTCTTTAGTAAAATAAATAAATATATATATATCTATATTAATAAGTTTCCTACCATCTCATCTATGTTTTCCTTGAATCCAAAATAAATCTATACCTATAACAAATGATGGTCATTACCCTTTTACTACAAAATGTGAAAACTCTAGTGACTTCATTAATCTGAGTTATGTGAGAACGTACTTGTTCATTCCTTTCCCATTACATTTTGGATAGTGATGAAAAATTTTGGTTCATCCCACGGGAACTTTAATTCTTCTTTTGATATGAGGGTCAATTAAAATCCTTAAGATATTGAAAAAGTAGTTCTTTTTACAACTTTGAATTTTCTCACATTCCTCTTTAAATAATTTACTGCATTTTTATGGATAGAATATTACTGTCAATCTTGTTTCTGCGAGGGGATAAAAAAAAGACTGAAAAAAATTATCCTGAAACTTCATAAGTAGCTAAAAAATATATTATTTGCAACACATTTAAAGAAAATTTTGAGGTAAAAGGCCTCTCATGAAAAATCCACATTGAAAATCATCTCACATAGAAAATATGTAAATCAAAAACCTCACGATGTATCACTTTGCATCTAATGTCCTTCGTAGTAATAGGATGATATAATATCAGGTGGGCCATCTGTTGGATTGTTTTTAATTTGCGTGTTATTTTGACGGCCGTTTGTTGTTTTCTTTTTAATTGCATTTTTTTATCAATTTATATTCATAATATTCATTTAATGGATTTTTTTGTTTATAAATCTCTCAAAAGAAATGAATAAAACAGGTTTTGACTATACATTATAGTATCATATTTGAAAGTATAAACATGAAATAAATTATTATTACTTCTCGTGAAATTAAATTAAAATTGCATAATTAAACATCTTAAAAATATTTTAATGAATACATCCTCCAATGATTTTTAGTTTAAACTGCATTTGAAATAATATATTTCAAAAATTTATCATGTAAAAGAGAAATAACAAAATAATTTGTGTAATGAAGAAAATGATGAAATGTGTATCAATGAATTTATGTAACAAGATAATTTAAAATATAAGTTACTAAGCAAAAAAAAAAATGATGCAATAAAGTATTTTCTTAAAAATGAAATGATCAATTACTTTCACAGATAAAAATAATCATGATAAATATTTCATTTACGTAATGAGTAACACAGATAAAGCTTTTGTTATAAAAGATAAAATGGACAACATAGATACAAACATAGTAAACGTTTCTTTTTCAAAGATATATAATTAATAGATTTTTATTTAAGATGGAATGTTTAATTAAAGAAAATGCATCATTTTAAAAGAATCACTTTCAATATTACAAATTGTGTATGTGATATAAAATTCATACAAGGAAATTAAAAAGAAATGTCATTGAATATAACATAAACAAATATGACATACTTTTTTTCGCTATAAGGATATCAAAGTAACTTAACAGAAAAGAAAATTCATAATTTTTCTTAAAGCATTCAACTACAGATTACGAAGTCTTTGAAGTGCTTCCACAGGACAAATGAAAATATCAAAAGAATGCAAGGATGAGACAGTAAAATGAAATTATATATATATATATATTAAAAATTTTATTAGCAAGACAAATTATTGTTTATTGAATACGATGGAGACATTAAATGATTTAATGTTTTAAATTTGAAATTAATAATAATAATAAAAACACATAGTATACAATAGTAATGCAGTAAACTGTTTTACATTATTTAACGTTGTCTATGTGTGCTTTAAAGTGTTGTCAAAAAATATTCAGCTCTTCACAGTATTTGTTAACTAAAAAAAATAAATATAGAAACCAATTCAAATAAAGCAACAATTGAATAAACATAAAAGTGAACTCGAGAGCTGTATGTTTCATGTACTTTTATCACTTTTCAGGAAAAATGTTCTCCAATTATTTTTATATGAAATAGATAAGAATTAGATTAAATTTTGTCTAAATAAAATGTAAAAATTCTAAAATTAAATACAAACGAAAACAAATTCTCTTTCTTTAACAGCTCTAACAATTAATTCGAATATTCAAAACAGTAAATATTAAAAACAATAACTTAAGTTTCGATGTCTGCCTTCTAAATATTATTTATAAAGATTTCTGTTAAAAGCAATTAAATATGTGCACTGTAATCTCTAAATCTTATCTTTATTTACAAATTAAGAGACTGGAAATATATCACTTATAAATAGAGAAAATCTGACAACAATCAAATTTCTGGAAATAAAATGTGATTTAAAGTATTCTCAGAACATATTCAGCTCTTGAGATTATTTATTAATTTAAAAAATAGAGATAGAAGCCAATTAAAATAAAGCAACAATTGAATAGACATAAAAGTGTACTCGAGCTGTATGTTTCATTTACTTTATCCCTTTTCAGCAAAAATGTTCTCCACATTTTTTTATGTGAATTAGATAAGAATAAAAATAATAGAGGGGGACAACATCAACGATGCCCTTTTATTTTTTATTTATTTATTTTTTTTGTTTATTTTTTAAGAAAAGTTCTATAAGCTTTGATAAAAAGGAGAAATTGTATTTTCATATAAATGCTCTTTATCTGAAATGTGTTAAAAATCGCCATGTTCTCTGGAGTGTTTACCCCCCCTCACCCTTTCCGAAAGCAACTTTATTTCTCTACTCATTCAGTCTTTAGCTGCTGACTGTGTTCTTTCATTTCGTCCCTCATAAATAACCACAGAGTGACGAAACCGTGGCTGTTATATATTTTTTTCCAACAGATATCTCCATTGTTTCCATTGTTTGCCTCTCTTTCTGGCCATATAATAAGAAGAACAATATGTTTTAAGTTTTTCTTCCGAACAAGAAGAATAATTCAAGAACACACACATGTGGTTCAGGCTGATGAAAAAGACGAAAAAAAAGCATCTTTTCTTCGGAAAACTTTTTATGTAATTTTCATAAATGACAGGTACAAATTCGTAGCTTATGCTGTATCTGGAGAAAAAAGAAAAAAATAGAAGTATTTCAGATAAGAAAAAAAATGATTTTAACTTATCCGTAAATTCATATTCATGCCTGAATAGATAATGACGATTTATTTTATTTGATATTAAATATATAGGAATTTATTAAACTTTCATTTCAACGCATAAAGATCATTTATATATAGTTTAACAGCAAATGTAAAAGGCGCATTTTCATTTGTGAAAATAAATAATATCAAAGTGATTTGTTACATCACCAGCTAGTGCTATATATATCACCAGCTGTTGTATTTATGAATGTATATATATATATACAAAACAAGAACTTAAAATTCCATATCTACTTTCTAAATATTTATGTTGATTACTATTAAAACAGTTTGGGAGTTAAATAAGTGCACTAGAATTTCTAAATTTAATCTTTTTATTTACAAATTAAGAGACTCGAAATACATCACTCATGAACAGAAAAAAGTAGGAAACAATAAAATCTCCGTAAAAAGTGATTTAAAGTATTCTAAAAATATTTAGCTCTTGAGATAATTCCTTAATTAAAAAAATAAAGAAAGGAAGCAATTAAATGAAGCAACAATTAAAAAAATATAAAAGTGTACTCGAGCTGTATTTTTCATTTATTTTACCCCTCCAAGAATGTTCTCCAAATTTTTTATGTGAATTAGATACGAATAAAAATAATAGAGGGGGACAACAACAACGATGCCCTTTTTTTTATTTTTTATTTATTTATTTATTTTTTTTTTTGTTTATTTTTTAAAAAAAGTTCTATAAGCTTTGGATAAAAAGGAGAAATTGTATTTTCATATAAATGCTCTTTATTTGAAATTTTTTAAAAGAAAAAAAAATTCTTCATGTTCTCTGGAGTGTTCACCCCTCACCCTTTCCGAAAGCAACTTTATTTCTCTACTCATCCAGTCTTTAGTTGCTGACTGTGTTCTTTCATTTCGTCGCTCATAAATAACCCCACAGTGACGAAACCGTGGCTGTTATATATTTTTTCCAACAGATATCTCCATTGTTTCCATTGTTTGCCTCTCTTTCTGGCCATATAATAAGAAGAACAATAGCTTTTAAGTTTTTCTCTTCCAACAAAAAAAAATAATTCAAGTACACACACATGGTTCAGGCTGATGAAAAAGACGAAAAAAAGCATCTTTTCTTCGGATAACTTTTATGTAATTTTTCATAATGACAGGTACAAATTCATAGCTTATACTGTATCTGGAAATATGAAAATAGAGAAAAACGATAGAAGTATTTTAGATAAGAAAATAAATGATTTTAACTTATCCGTAAATTCATATTCATGCCTAAATAGATAATGACGATTTATTTTATTCGATATTAAATATATATGAATTTATTAAACTTTCATTTCAACGCATAAAGATCATTTATATATATTTTAACAACAAATGTAAACGGCGCATTTTCATTTGTGAAAAACTAAATAATATCAAAGTGATTTGTTACATCACCAGCTAGTGATATGTATATCACCAGCTGGTGTATTTATGAATGAACATATATAAACAAAACAAGAACTTAAAATTCCATATCTACTTTCTAAATATTTATGTTGATTACTATTAAAAAAAGTTTGTGAGTGACATAAGTGCACTAGAATTTCTTTTTTATCTTTATTTATAAATTAAGAGACTCGAAATACATCACTCATGAACAGAAAAAGTACGAAACAATAAAAATCTCCGTAAAAAAAATTAGTGATTTAAAGTATTCTAAAAATATTTAGCTCTTGAGATAATTCCTTAATTAAAAAAATAAAGAAAGGAAGCAATTAAAATGAAGCAACAATTAAAAATATGAAAGTGTACTCGAGCTGTATTTTTCATTTATTTTACCCCTCCAAGAATATTCTCCAAATTTTTTTATGTGAATTAGATACGAATAAAAATAATAGAGGGGGACAACAACAACGATGCCCTTTTTTTTTTTTTATTTTTTATTTATTTATTTATTTTTTTTTTTTTTTAAAAAAAAAAAGTTCTATAAGCTTTGGATAAAAAGGAGAAATTGTATTTTCATATAAATGCTCTTTATTTGCAATTTTTTAAAAGAAAAAAAAATTCTTCATGTTCTCTGGAGTGTTCACCCCCTCACCCTTTCCGAAATCAACTTTATTTCTCTACTCATCCAGTCTTTAGTTGCTGACTGTGTTCTTTCATTTCGTCGCTCATAAATAACCACACAGTGACGAAACCGTGGCTGTTATATATTTTTTCCAACAGATAGATCCATTGTTTCCATTGTTTGCCTCTTTTCTGGCCATATAATAATAAGAACAATAGCTTTTTAAGTTTTTCTTCCGAGCAAGAAAAATAATTCAAGCACATACACATGTGGTTAAGGCTGATGAAAAAAGATGGAAAAAAACCTTTTTTTGCGATAACTTTGTATGTAATTTTTCACAATGACAGGTACAAATTCGTAGCTTATGCTGTATCTGGAAATATGAAAATGAGAAAAAAAAAGACAGATGTATTTTAGAAAAGAAAAAAAAATGATTTTAACTTAACCGTAAATTCGTATTTATGCCTAAATAGATAATGACGATTTATTTTATTCGATATTAAATATATATGAATTGATTAAATCTTCATTTCAACGCATAAAAATCATTTATATAAATTTTAACAGAAAATGTAGACATGAAGTATTTTTATTTGCGAGAAATAAATAATACCAAATTGATTTGTTAAATAATGCAACAACAACTAGTGATATTTATATATATTAATAACTGCATTGCATTAAGCTTAATCAAGTTGATTATCTATGCAATATTAAAAATTTTATTCCCAGGATAAAAATATTTTTTATTGAATAGGGTGGAAACATTAAATGAGTCAATGTTTTGTACTTGAAAATAATTATAATAAAAAGGACATACTATACAATCTGCAATAAACTGTTTTACCTCATTTTGTCTAAATAAGATGTTAAAATTACAATATTATATACCAACGAAAACAAATTCTATTTTTTAACAGCACTACTAAATAATTCGCATCCTCAAATCAGAAATAATTAAAAACAAGAATTTAAAATTCGATATCTGCCTTTTAAATATTTATTGTGATTGCCATGAAAACAATTAGGCGTTTTAAATATATGCACTGTAAATTCTAAATTTTATCTATATTTACAAATTAAGAAACTCATACATGACTCCTCCACAGAAAAAGTTGTAAACAATAAATTCTCCGTAATAAAACGTGACTTAAAGTGTTCTAAAAATATTCAGTCTTGAGAGTATTCCTTAATTTAAAAATAAAGAAAAAAAAACAATTAAAATAAAGAAAGATTTGAAGAAACATAGAAGTGCACTCGAGCTGTATGTTTCATTTACTTTATCCCTTTACAGCAACCAAGTTCTCCATTTTTTTTTTTATGTGCATTAGATAAGAATAAAAAAAAAAATAGACGGGGAAAAAAAAAAAACAACGAGGCCCTTTTTATTTTTTAGTTATTTATTTCATTTTATTTTTGTTTATTTTGAAAAAGTTCTATAAGCTTTGGATAAAAAGGAGAAATTGTATTTTCATATAAATGCTCTTTATTTGAAATTTGTTAAAAAGAAAAAAAATCTTCATGTTCTCTGGAGTGTTCACCCCCTCACCCTTTCCGAAAGCAACTTTATTTCTCTACTCATTCAGTCTTTAACTGCTGACTGTATTCTTTCATTTCGTCGCTCATAAATAACCACAGAGTGACGAAACCGTGGCTGTTATATATTTTTTCCAACAGATATCTCCATTGTTTCCATTGTTTGCCTCTCTTTCTGGCCATATAATAATAAGAACAATAGCTTTTAAGTTTTCTCTCCGAGCAAGAAAAATAATTCAAGCCCACACACATGTGGTTGAGGCTGATGAAAAAGACGAAAAAAAAAAAAAAAAAAACCCTTCTTTTGGATAACTTTTTATGTAATTTTTCATAATGACAGGTAACAAATTCGTAGCTTATGCTGTATCAGGAAATATGAAAATGGGGAAAAAGCGACAGAAGTATTTTAGTAAAGAAAAAAAAATGATTTTAACTTATCCGTAAATTCATATTTATGCCTACATAGATAATGAAGATTTATTTTATTCCATATTAAATATATATGAAATTTATTAAATCTTCATTTCAACCCATAAAGATCATTTATATAAATTTTAACAACAGATGCATACATGAAACAATTTTATTTAAAAGAACTAAATAATATCAAAGTGATTTTTTAAATAATATATCACCAGCTAGTGATATATATATATATACATGCATAAAGTTATTTGCAAAGTTTTTATGCAGATAAATTTATATCAAGATTAATTCAGTCCTGTTTTTTTAATGTTTATTTATTATTTATTTGTTGATTGGCCAAATAAATATTAGTTATTTACTATTGTAATCATATGGTTTGTAAATATGGTATTTTGCTTAAAAATTATGTCCTTTAAGTAGTTTTAATGTACTTGTGTGATTAATCCTATAAATTATAAATAACCTTTAAAAACTTTAAACTAGCATGATTAGTTGAATTCTATATTAATTAATGTGTGTAGTGTGCAGGTATGGGGTGACCTATTTTGTAAATGGAGGTGGCTGTTTTGAGATAGTTACTTAAGGTCAGGTTTGATAATTCACATGTTTATTTACACAAGTATAAACACTGCAATACAACAATACAATACCACAATAATATACAATTAGACACAAAAAATATTTAATATGTTTAAAGCAAAAAAAAAAAAAAAATTAATAATTTTCGTGGAAGGACTCCACTTCTCAGCCGATATAACAAAACTAGGCTGCGCGCAGAATTGTGTGAAATATATTTCATCTCCGGGTGAGAGTCTGTACGCCAACTAATACGCAGAGTTCCGGTAAATGCATTTCCTTCCGGGGTGAGAGGTTGTAGACCAATTACGCGTTGAGTTAAACAATTAAGTTTGCACTGTACTTCCTCTAGGGAGAGAGTCTCACTGCCTACTTCCCATTTCTTCTAAAAGCCACAAAGGGTGCTTTTGCCAGTGTGTAGGAGGAAGCATAGTTATATATGTATTTAAACATATTTGTAAAGAAACAGTAATCTTTGATAAAATTAGCTTTCGATTCTTTTAACAAAATAATTTATTATAAATAGTTACGTTGTTCAGATGTTTTGAAGTATACTTTTTCCAAATACTTTAAAGCATTATACAAAATTATATTATATTATATTTTGCACGGGTAATAAAAGTTACAGAAAAACATTCGCAATTTTCTAACGAGTAATGTTATGTTAATTGACTTACATATCTATGAGAATTTATTTCTTATAAATATTTTTATTTAAATATTATTGATTATATTAACAAATATATTTAAAACTAAACTTAAGTTTTTAAACCCCAGAATCACATTTCATACTTGAAAAGCCAAGCCATTTAAAAAGGTCATTCAAAATAGAAATAAAAGGGACAGTTTTTCTTTAACTTAAGTATAAAGGAATCAAGCATCTATATTTTTTCTTAGTAAACATGATTAATTACCACTGCATGCTGTTGTACATAAACTTCTCTTATCTATTGATACTTTACACAAAGGAAAATAGTTTTACGGCCATTTCAAGCAAACCTCTTTATTTATTTGAAGAAGCCAAAGTAATTCTTTCTTGTATAAAGTAATTATAAAAATGCTTTACATTTAAATACAATAAATTTTTTTTTTGTTGTTTCAAAAGGCAGCCTGCCATCCCTTAGCCAATATTTGTCGACAAAATATGGGAAGGAACGTAAAGGAGTGTCTTTTAATTATAAAATATGCATATTTCAAATATAATCCCCGGTTAGTGAAACTTTATTACTCAATGCATTTTTTACAGGGTTACAGTTAATGGCTTGAACAAATATCATAAATTTATTGTGACCCAAGAAATAAAAATTATTTGGTTTTGTAGCTAGCTCCCTTTATTTCTCGACAAAAAAAAAAACGAAAAAAAGTTTTTTGAAAGGGCATTACTGGATTTTACAGAGCCGAGAGAAAGCCAGGAACATGTGTCAGTTAATTTACTTTTTTTTTTTTCTAGTTTATAATTAGTTTACTTTCGTTTTTAATTAACGAGTTATGTTTTAAAAGGAATTCTCTACAAATCATAAAATATTTCCACTGACATACCAGCGTATTTGATCCAAACAGCAAAAAGTTACTGAGATTCAACCATGTTATTATTACTCCAGTAAAAGAAGGTTTTTTTTTTTTCTTACTACAGTAAATATAATTTAGCAGGAAACCAGCTCTTATCGTTATTAACTGCATGCTTTTCTGTCTTCGTTATTTCAGGTATAAAAATTTTTTGGTTCCGTTTTTTTTTTGTTCAATTGGGAATATATGCATGAATCAAAGATAAATAAATTTATTAGAATGGAAAAATTTTAATTATAAAGTAGAAAAGAATTCATTATATGCCATGTTTCAAAAGGGTTTGTCCACTTAAATTTTATCATCTTTAAAAATTAACACAGGTATTTTAACACGAAAGAAATGCTTGTGTACATTTTTTCATTACTCAGTAGTCAAATCTCCTCCCATTTAAATACGTATTTATTATGACGCTTAATTAATGGAGAAAGTTTGTCCGATTTAATACATGTTGTGTGTGTTAGACATTTTTTTTGTTTAGCTTAATGGTGTGAAAGTCAAGGTGAATAATTTCTTTTAGTAAATGAATCTTTCATTTTATTTATTTTGAATTTTATTTTTTAAATCCTACTGACTTGAACAATTTTTTTCTTATTATAGTTGAAAAGTTAATTAGCACCAGGTTTCTGTTAATTTTAAACACAAGAAATAATATTCCAAAAACTATTATTCTTCTATTGTTAACTATTATATATATATATATATATATATGTATTTATTTACATTATATGTTTTATTATTTATTATATATATATATATATATATATATAAAAATATATATAAATATATATATAGTGTAACGAATAGAAAAATGCATAATTTCTTTATGAAAGAGACGCATAATATTAAAAATAAAATATTGATTTTTGCTTTAAAATGGAGAAAATTAAAAAGGAAAATTAAAAGAAAAATTAACTTTATTAATTAATTTAAAATTTGTTAAAATAATTTTAGAATGTAATCATTTATTTATATGATTACATTCTTTATTGAGTTGTTAAAATTAAAAAGAAAGAGTAATAAAAACGTATTAATTCAGAGCATTAAACGTATTTCATTTGAAAGCTAATGTTTTACATATATAATTTTCCCGCCTCAAGAATACATAAATATTTAATACACGTAACCTTATAACAGAATTTGTGAAACCTATTTTAAATGGGTTGGAAAAATATGCAATGCAATTGAATTGTTTCTAATTTCAAAAGCACGTAATTATTTTTATAATGAAATACTGTGTATCTTTTTACTTGAAATTGGTTTTGATTTGCAAAACAAATTAGTATATTAGAATATATACATATAATAGTTATATGTATATAATTATTACATAGAACTATACTATGCATATAATCTATATACTAATTTGTTTTGCAAATCAAAACAAATTAAATTTTTATATATTAGTATATTAGATTTTATGTATTATATTAGATTTTTATATAGTAGTTATATATGATGAAAACTGAAATTACGTTCTTGCCAACCCATAATTTGCCTAATGTAAATATTTGAGAAAATCAAATAACGTAACACATCCTAATTTTTAGGATGCCAATACATACAATTTTCGATTATTTTTTTAATATGCATAATTATCAAAAATATTGCAATACTTTAAAGCCTGATATTTAAACAAGTAACTTAGAAGAAATATAATTAAAAGGATATAAACATAAAAATAAAATTAAAACTTATTTATGTTATTATGAAACGTGCTTAAATTGTAGGCATTTGTAAAATATAATACAAGATATTTCTCCTGGCAAATGAACAAGCCTCTTTTAGAGCTAATATATTCTTTGTGGCTTGGTGAAGTTTAAGAATGTACAGCTATGTAACCCAATACTATAAAAAAGCCAATACATGAATGTGAAAAAGCAAATACTTATTTAATCAAGTTTGCAGAATGTCTTTCAAATTGATTTGGATAGATGTATTCGAGATAAAGTTGAATATGAAAATAATACGGGCTAATTCTATTTAGAAAAGTGCTTGCATAACTATTAAAAATAATAATGGGAAATAAGCACACATGAAATAAAACTTCATGTAAAATCAAACTAATATTACCAAGTCCGGAAAATATATTTTCAAAGAAATTTGAATAAATAAATAAGGCTACTGCTCAAAAGCCATAATTAATTTAAAATTTGTCATCAAAGTAATCGCTGAATAAGAAAGCATTTCAGATTCAGCAAATAATTTCCAAGCATTGTCTAGGTCAATATGTTTAATCCAGCGTTCTAATCATTAAAGAATTCGACTCTTTGTCTTGTAAAAAGAATTCAATCAGCTTTTTTAAGCCAGTCTATTCTGAAAGGAAGTAAAACATTTATACAGCCTTTGTTTAAAAGTAATGATGAAATCAGTCCACTGTTTTAAGGATAAATTTTCAAGTCTCAAGTCTACGTGAACTATATCTATATTTTAATATCAGAGATGAATAATACCAGATAGCAGGGATTTCTAAACTAAGGCCAGTGGGCGAACATCAATTAGTCACAGTTTATTTTGATTATATTGTAAAATTTAGTGTCAAATATACTTTTATTTTATAACCGTAGGCTATCTGTAAATTTAGAATAATTCTGCAAATGTTTGGTCTCATAATGACCTTTTTATATTGTATTCTTTGTGAACTGATATTGTTCAATGCAAATTATACACCTTGACTTATGACCATCACGAAATATATAAATATAAACAATATAAATATATATAATATTATTTATGTATTATCTATTTATTGTATATATATATATATATATATATATATATCTTTTCCTATACTTATACGAATTCACACAAAAAGTCATCTGACTCAAATAAAAATAATGCACTTGTATCTCCGAAATCAAAATTTGAATCTCATTCTCTGTTGTCTCCAGTATTTATACCACACGTCTTCAGAAAACAGACATATCATATTCGAAAACAGAACTCTCAAGAAATACAGATTTTTTTTTTTGAATAATTAAACTCCATTTATTAATTACTTAAATGCAAAATAAAAAAAAAATTAGTGAATATCCGCTGTGATTTGGTTTCATTGATAATTTAGTTAATAATAATAATTAAGATAATTTAATTAATAATAATGGATTTAAAAAATGTGTATGAATTAATTTAATTAATACACTAGTGACTTAAATAATAGATACACTTTATTCATCTGAAGTTTATTCAGTAGAAATTGTATTAAAAATTTCGAATTTGTAATGTAACGTATTAATTACCACACATATTTTCTTTATCTCATTTCAGGTTATTGTGGTAGGGTTTTTTTTTCGCATTACAGAGCTCAACGTAGATATTTAGTAAGCTACATAAAACTTTCAATGTTAACTGTATTATATTCTTAATAAGAAATTTTTTATAATTCAAATTGAGTGATAACGAGACTTTCATTTTATTTTATAATAGGTGAATGGCATTATCACCAATACTGGGCATGGTGTAATATTCCGAACAACCGGTACTCATCATGAGGAGATACTTAACATAACTGGAGGACCCCTTTCGTATAACTACCGATTTAGCGAAATACACATCCACTTTGCCCGGACTGATGATAAAGGTGCCGAACATCTAATTTCTGGCTACCAATTCCTGCAGAGGTAAGATGAACTTTTATTTATTTATTTATTGAAAACAGTCATTCAAGTGATAAAAAAATGACATTCCTTAATGAAAATGGATTTTCTCAGTTTTGAGAAAAATCCAGTTTTTATTAATTACAGTTGTAAACACTCCCTCTCAAAATATGTAATAAACTAAAACTTAATACTGTTTTTAAAGTGCATGTAAAATACTGAGAGGTTTAAATTTGCAATTCAATATTAAAGATAATCACACTGACACTCAATATTAAAGATAATGACACTCTTCAATATTAAAGATAATAGGCTAACCTTGTTTAATTAGAATTGTTTTGTTTAACTTAGGTGAATTTTTTGTCTACTAGCTGAGGTTTAAAATTTAACTATTAAAATCATAAAAGAAAAACAAAAATATCTCTCAGTAACTAAAAATTACTTCACATTATAGGGAGTAATCTAAAGTGGCGTCCAGGTGACAGTACGAAAACAAGCGAGTCGTTTTCGTGAAACAAATATAAAAACCGGTTTGTCTCGGTGTGGGCAGAACCCTCGGAGTGAGCCAAGTGTTTCAGCCCAACTCCAACCAGAGTAGATTTTCAGTGCCTCAAAGGGCATTCTCACGAAATCAATTTTCGACCAGCTGTCCGTCACAGCCAGAGATAATGCTTGTGTTTCGCTGTCAGACGGAGACACTCGAGCGAGATTGACTCACTCGTCTCGTACTCTAGTCTGGACGCCGCTTAAAGTGACGGAAAATTTATAAAACTAGCCTTTATGTTTATCGTAAATGTATGTATCAAAATAAGTCTAAAACAATAACTCAAATAGAACAAAACATATTTCGTGCTACTTAATTTAGTAGTAGTAAAAGCATATTGTTTTGCCAACTGCATTTAATTATTGATTTCACTAAAAGATTTTTTTAAGATTAAGAAAAGGATGAAATTAGTATTTATATCTACTTTTCAAAAACCGTAAAATCCATTTTTACATTATTTTTATAATATTTAAATGGTTTATTAATACGTTAATGGTTAATTAATTTAAATGATTAAATACGGTTTATTATAGGTTTTTGTGGTGTAGTATGATTAATGAAACTTCAACTATAATACTGAAAGTCGAACTTTCGCTTAATCTTTATTGGTTGAAAGGAAAATCCTGCAGTGATGGAATAATTGATACTCGCCATGCTGCCCAACAAAAAGAAAATCGGTCTTTCTAATATTCTTTTAATGAAAGAGGATATTAGATCTCAATTTTTTCTGTCTTTATGTGGGCGGCTTATCTCTAATATAAATATCTACACAATATCATGTTCATAACAATTTCTTATATCGCGTTCAAAATAATTTTCTTTTTTTTTTTTTCTGCTGATTATGTAAGTAACTTTCACTAATAAGTCATGCATTTTTTCACATGCATCTTGTTTATTTATTTTGCTTATCTATTCATATATTATTTTACATCACACATATAGTCATAATTAAACAATGCATTCCTTAATAGTTATATAAATCTGTTTTTTTACCTACGTTTAAAGCCAAAAATATAATTTTTGCACGGTATTGAAGATATAGAGTTTCTAAAAACAGTTGCTGTTAAAAAACAAAAGCGTGTAAAGTTTTTAAATTACAAATTAAAAAAATCCATACTAATTGCTGTTTATCAAAAGTTTAACACCCTCTATACTTCAGAAGCCAGAAGATGAATAATCTTTATAACAAATGAGTTTAATTAGGAATTTTATTATGCGCAGTATCACGACAATTTTTTTTCACGCAGAAAAAGAGTAATTTTTTTAATAAATTAAAGTTCCGGCATGCACTAGAACTGATAAAGAAAATCATTGTTCAGCCACATCATTAAAACATCAATAAATACTCTTCGTTATTTTTTATTATTTTTATGCTAACAATATAAAAGAAAGAGTATCGCTGAATACGGTATAAAAATCATTACTGCACAAAAAACACGTAACGTGTAATTATTTGTTTTCTGTTTTCTACTTAAAAACCCCCTCTTACATTATTCATAATTTCTTTATTACATTTAAAACGAAAAAGCATTGTTATACATTGTATAAATGTTATTGAGGAATTGTCATCCAGTTTGAGGGCTTCAAAATAATAGTTAAATATTTAAGTATTGAATTATTTTTTTGTCAACAAAAATAATTACTGTACTTTAGCAAATCGTCAACGTCAATTTTTAAAGTATCGATTTAGATTAGTATATTCATTATACATAGAAATATAATATTAATAAATATAATAAGCAAACATGTATAACAATTATAATAAATTAAATATGCATAATAGTAAGACATGAATAATAAGCATGGTAAATGATATCTGAAAGCTTTGGTTGTTTCTTGAAAGAAACATAGTGAAAATATATACCACTTATTTCAATATGATTATTTAAGTAAAAATATTAAATATCAATGCATTGATAAATAGCAAAAAATATTATTTATTCAGTTTAGCACTATCATAAATTTATCAGTTTTACCTTACAGTATACTTTATCTCATGAGTTTACTTTTATGAGTATTTCTCGATATAATTGTTCGTGGTTTAATATTCAAGTACGTACGTTTATACGCATATTTGCAGTTAGAAATAATTATGTTTGAAGCATATAAATTGCCATATATATATATATTAAGGAAAAATTGTTCCTGATAACAAAATTCCTTTTAGCAATATATAGCTATATTATATCTTCTATAATACAGCTATATATAGTACATTATATCTATTATATTATCAAAAAGCTATATTAGCAATCATAATATAACATAGTTATCATATCATATCATAAAGCTGTATTAGTTATAATATAGTTATTAAAGCTTTCAGCTATATTAATATTCCTTGAGCCAAAAATAGTCCCATTCTTCTCCAATATTTCTATTTTATTTTTAAAATATATCAGTATTTTATCTTAAAAAACTTAATATTAATTGTTTTTCGCCAACTTAATGGTTCAGTATGTTTCATACATTTCAATACTGACTATTTCGTAATTTCTTCGATAAACATTTTTAATAAATATTTAATAAAAATAAAATTGTTTCTTTTATTTTCGAATTTCGTTTTAATGCAAATAATAATTTTTTTTTTGTACTTAGATTATATGATACTGTCCTCTAATGCAATATAATAATAATTCTGCAAAGCAATTTTTTTTTTTTTTTTTTTGATAAATGAAAAAAATTATAAATTATTATTTTCTTCTTAATAAAGTGTCTCGTATCTTTGATATATCAAAAGGATGCAAATATCTTGAGCATATATCATCGGTTTTTTTTTAAGATTTTTAATGTCACGACTTTCTTATCATTCACTGTTTTTGAGTAGTTGCAAATCTTGAAAATAGAAAGCAAAAAATTTACAAATATAAATTTTTTAAATTTTAAAAATAATGATATTTTTGGGTAGTCATGATTCCATTTGTGAATTACAGTTTCACTAAATTTGGTTAACAAGTGTGATTCAAAGAAAAGCAAAAGCCTAAAAAATTAAATACGTAAATCAATAATAATAAAAGTAAGTGCATTTATTTACATTAAAATTCTTGCTTATCTGTCTGTATTTTAGTAATAAATAAAACTTGGATTAAATGAATGCACATAAATAAAATAAACACATCCTTTCAATTCTGTATCAGCTTTCTAGAGATGAAAATTAATAGCCATACAAAGAAGTAATAATAATGTTACATAGTGTATTCCTTTTTATTTAACGATCTATTTAACTTGAAACATTCCCGAAAAGGATATTATTTGCAATGGTTACTTCTAATGGCTATATTTCGATCAATACCTTGATAAAAGTATTTACTCTTCTTCTATTTGCTTTATTTTGAGAGTAAATATAAATCCCTAAATGAAGAATTTTTACAGAGATCTTGAAATTTATTTTGTTTTGCCATTGGTCCCCTTTCATTTATACATCCGATCAAAATGGTCATATATCTTCTGCCTTTTGTATCGGTATGTCGGATATTGGGAAATGGAGAAAGCAAAGAGTATTCGCTGAGGGACATGTTGTTTGAGTCAAGGGGTGGAACTGATCGCCAAAAGTCGTCTGGTGACATTGGGTTGGTGGAGTACGTGCTCAAACTATAGAAGCAACCGCAAAGAGCAGAGCACTCACTGGAATCTTAAGTAAGGGTCCGAAAATGGCCCGAATAATCCTCTTAGAGGAGCTTCCCCCTCCATCCTGGGAGGTTTCACTGTAAAGGGAATCACGAAGAATTTGCATTTGGACGAATTCCTACTCTGCAATATCATTTCTGGAATTATTTTTTAGAGTGTTTTGACTATTGCTACAATCCCTCCCACACCTATGATCGCTGAAACTTGAATCGAATGAAAATGCAAGTTGGTTCAAAAATATCCAAGAAATATTTTTGCATTTTGATTTCAATAGCTTGCAAACTACAGTAGGTTGATTAGAAATTCTTCTGAAGGTTTGAAGACATTCTGTGTACTTTCTTAGTGATAGACAGTGAATAATAGTTTGACAATATGTTGTGCTTATCTTGGGAAAAACAGAATATATGTATTTGTGTCATTTTATTTGTTCAATGAACCAAGAAGAGATATTTGTGACATTTTTAAAATTTTTAGTTTGATATAAGCTCGATATTTAGAAATCACAAAATCCTTCGAAATTCAAATGAAACAAGTTATACATGCTTAAGAATTGCATACTTTTTTTTTGAGAGTCAATGTCATTTAACTGAGATAAAAAAATTAATTTATAAATTAAATTTATAATAAAATGTATTTCATATAAAATTAAAATTAAATGCATTCCATTTAAAAGATGTTTTCAAGAAACTATTTGTCAGTTTTAATCGTACACCGAACATTCAATAAAAAGTTCATAAATTATTTAAACGAAATTTATTTTGAAAAAGCTAAAAAAAAAAAAAAATATTACAGTAACTAATATTAAAAGTATTACAGTTCCCTGCTGTTTCAATTTTTTAAATTTGATATTGTTTTTAGAATAATCATTTATTTAATTCTAAATATAAAACACTCCATCTGAATTCCAAAAAATAGAACATAGAAGAATTAAATAAACTTAAAAGTATCAAATAAACAAACAGCTAATTACAATAAAAATATCCCAGACAAGCATTATCTAAAAATAAACTCTTTTTAATTTTAAGCACAGAAGAAAACCTTTTCTCAGTTTAATTTAAACGAATGCATGCAGTTTTTTTTCTCTTTTAATTCCAAAAGTGCAGAATTTTTTCAGACAGAAGTGAGTGAATAAAATGGTTCCACTCCAACCTAGTTATAAATTATTCGATTAAACAAAGACAACGAAATCAAATGTGCTGGAAAAAGAAATATATTCAAATTATGGAATAACCCTTTCCAGTTCATACTGGGGATATTGGGAAGACAGTCTTTCGCAGACTAGGTGAGAAATACAACACCTGAAGTAAATGATGGCATTAATTAGCACGTCTAAGGGTAGTAATTAGAAGCAATATTTCTTTGCTACCTTGCTTAGTGTGGATACGTCCACTGCAAATGACTACCGGCGTTTGTATCCTTCATGTAACTTATGTCCCCCTATGTGGGATTTCTAATTGCTGTTGGCAGCGATCGTTACTAGGACAATCACCAAATAAGCACTTTATTTTTAGATTTAACAAATGTGATGTTTTTATTATATTTATTTTAAAAGTATAAGCTGGCATGGTTTTGTTTTTATTTCTCAGTCTATATGAGTGATGTTTAAAGTTAGGATTTATATACAAACGGAAACTCACAAAGTTTGAAAATAACTTTCAATGTATTTGGATTAGAAGGATTTAAAAACATTTTTCTTCGGCATAATAAAAAGATGAAAAATAAATATAATAAAAAAGAAATAAATATAATAAAAGTTCTAGAATAGGTTTATTTACCGAAGATATTTTATTGTAAAGCATACAGAAAACAGCATACAAATTTTAATCGAAATTGTAAGATTTTTAGAATGTAATGCTATTTTATTTTCAGAGCTATAAATACCTGCAACTAATGGATACATACAGATTAAAATTTTAAATTAATTCTTTCTTTGACTAAAAACACAATGAATAATATTACAATTATTAAGAATACACTCAGTATATGAACAGTATCTAAGATTTTTTATTAAATAAAATAAAAATAAAAATAAGATAATACCACGTGAACGAACATTTGGTCTAACAGTAGCGGGTGGAATGAAATAAAAAAAATTGCAATCTTTTATTTTGTTGTTGTTGTTGCTGAAGAGAGTAAAATAAAAAATATTTCACTGATATCGTGAATAGTTCACACATGGTAAGTCAAATGTAATCTATATGCAAATTTCAAGTTTACTTTCTAAGAAAGCAATTCTTCTCAATAAGAAAAGTCATTTTATTAGTTGGAATAATTTTTTTGAATTAAAGCTTTCTGAGCCATTTTTGAGTTTAAAGGAAACCACAAAAAGAAACTGCTGATGAGAATTTAGATTTCACCCATTATTTTTGAATGAATACCCGCATTTAAGACTTAAACAGTTTTGTTAAATGAAACTTAAGTGAAGAACCAATTTATATATTTTTAATTAAGCAACATATTTTCAATTTACTTTCTGTACACATTTTTTCTTCCTCCAGTTAAGGATTTTCTTCCCAGTTAAGGTTTTCTTACTTAAAATTAAAAGTAAGTATGAATCAACTATGGTAATTTTGCTAGCTAATTCTTATCTGTTTCTTAAACTTGTAATTTTTAAACTTTATAAAATTATAAGTAATTATTAAACGAATTATGTTAACTCCTTGCATTAAGCATAAATTCAATAAACAATAATACAAATTTTCTAAAATATATAGTTTGGACAAGTGAAAACAGTATCAGAATACTCATTATAATAAAATCTAATTTTAATTTTTAAGAAATTTTCTTTAAGGATTAGCTTTTTTATAATGAATAGTTTTCTTATAATGAATAGTTTTTCTTTTAATGAATAGCTTTTCTTTAATGAATAATTTTCTTAAAATGAAATTTTTCTTTTAATGAATAGTTTTCTCATAATGAATAGTTTTTCATTAGCAAATAGATTTCTTATAATGAATAGTTTTTTTTTATACAAATAATTTTCTTATAAATAAGCTTTTCTTTAAAGAATAGTCTTCTCATAATGAATAGGTGAATAATGAATAAAAACGCTGAAAATTAATTTCAATATATTTATTAAGATATTATTTAGAATATAATTAACATGTTATTACAATTACTTGCCTGAAACACTGACCATAAACTGCATAATCGTAACTTTAAATAGATAGTAGTAGTATTCCCTATACCTTCCACTAAATATTCAGTATATTTTCAATTTTAAGTATATTTAATTTTTTAACTGCATACTGTAAGTAAATATATAGGGTACTACTATATTTTATACAAGTAATTTTGAATACAAATAGCTAATTGGAATTAGATAATAATTGACTGAAATATTATTAAATATTTCTATAAACTGATACTGGGTCTGTCAGTTTGAAAAGTTATTTTAATAAATTTGTGTAATGATGTTCCAAACTCCGAGGGAGAGCCTCAGTAGAAGTAAAAATGCCGTAAAATCTGCCTTTGCAAAAAACTGCAGCTTCCGCATAGTTTTGTGATATGGAAGGGAAATAACCCAATATGTACCGAGAAATAAGTTTTACTGAGTTTTTCTTTTAATATTCTTTCGTGAGAAATGAAGCATTAACAATTGCCTATGTTGCGTAGCATTACTTTGGACATCAGCCAATGTTCCTAACTGGTGAAAAAATATCCATGAAAGAATAGAAAAAAGAAGAATTTGAGACAATATTATGTTGAAAAAAAGTGTACAAGTTTATATTCATGCTAGGTATTATAACAGTATGAGGTAAAAGATAAAACCAAAATTTCTTGGAGCAAACAGATTGGTCAAAGGAAAGACTTTTTGTCACATTTTCTTTAAGTCATTATTACATTTTACTCTGAGTTATGTGCAGGATTTTTAAAGTTCTTAGTTATACTAAGCGCATAGTTTTTCCTGAATCAACTAAAGCTAGCTGACTTTTAAAATTTCTATTTTTAACTATTAATAAATAAATAAATAATTGTTATTCATTTATATATTTCCTACAAATAAATAAATTACCACCAGTTTTAAATTTTCAAAATATTGTGTTTTTAAAAATACCAATTCCATATGGAACTGGTTTGCAAAACTATAGTTTCAAAATCATGATTATTGTTATCCAATGATACTAAAACTTGTTCTTTGATTAAAATACAATATAAATAGTTTTAGGGAAACAAACTAGAATTTAAATTGTCATTAAATCTTTCTTCAAGAAAAACGTTTCTAGAAGAGGACATAAATCGATAGTTTGAAATAAATCTATTTTACTTAGCAATTAATTAAAATATAAATAAAATCATCAATATATTGAGATCTGTTAAACAGTCTATTCTTTTATATCATTGATCAAAAGGTAGTTTTATATTTTAATACTTTCGTAAAAGCAATATAGCGTAAAAATAATTAATATAATGTATTGTGCATTAGCATCGTAGGAACTAATTATACTACTCGATACGTTTTCAGATATTGCATAACAACAAAAAATAATCTGTGGTCTATCCGCTAATGAGCCCTTAAATTATATATTATTTCATCAATGGGGAAATATCTTTTTTTTTAATTTCATTCATAAATTTTGAACACTTGCAAATGTACTGGGTGAAAGAACCACGTGATTGTAACTAGTTGGACAACATACTCATTTTCATAAATATGGTAACATATATTGAATAAATTACTCTCATTCATTCTAAACATCTTAACTATTGTTCTAAACATGAATTTTGTAAAAGTGTGTTTTGAAGACTGTTATAATTTCTCCAAAGGAGAGATGATAACTTTTAAAAACGAATTAAGAATTCAAAATATTAACATTAAATATTAACACATATTCAGTCAGAATATTTTGATCAATTACTTAAATTTTAATCTGATAATCATATCAGAGTCATTTAAAAAACATAACATCTGTAGACACATTTAGATTTTTAGATTTAATTTCTGATTTTATTCAAAACACTTTTTGGACTGGTGCATTTATAAACAGCAGTAATTATTTTATTGTTACAAAATGATGTAAACTACGCTAATGTCATTAAATTAAGTTAGATAACTTTTCACATAAAATGAAATTGTAAAAATAAATTAAGTCCTACTAATGCGTTAAGCATTTGTTCGTAAATTTTTAATTGTATTGGTATTTTTGAAATAAAATAACTTAGTTACGAAATATTTTTACACTCTATGCATTAATAATACTTTCAAATATAGATAATTTTTCATTTACATAGTCTTAAAAATGAAATATCAAAATTATTCAAACTAGTCTACATCGTTTCAGCAAGTATTAAAATAAAAGAATTATAAGTTATAAAAAAAAACTAATAAATAAATGGCACATTTACATTGTAATTGTAATAATAACATTGTAATAATAAGTATATTGTAATTATAATTATCCTAATTTAATTTAAGAATATAACTTTAAAATTAAAAAAAAAAATATTATTTCAACATAATTTATAATGCGCACATTTTTAAATACTAAATGAGTCATTTAATTATTATATGTTGTTAAAACATTTTCATAAATAAAAATGAGATATGTAAAGTATTATGAATGATGAATGTATGTATGTATTAAGACTTAAATCACCATAGTTAACAATTTAAAATGAATAGTCGATATATGATAATATATTACATCAATAATCAAATGTACTATATGACGTTTATTGCATAAAGTGAACTAATAAACAAACTTTTCGATGATAAAAGATGCATATCATCGTGTTACTAAAAAGTCAAATTTTTAAAGTGCAAAATTAATATTTTCCTTATTATAGTACTAATTGTTTAAAACATTTCACAGAAATTCTTTCAAGATTTTCTCATGATTCACAAATATATTATACAGTCTTATTAATAGAATGTTTTTAATATATGACAGTTTGAAAGGTATATGACCCCTTAAGAAATCACATATATAATAATTCCTCGAATTTTCCCGTCTTTCGATGTTTATTTTTCTGAAAGCGAAATATATTTTATTTATCTGCCATAAAACGTTATTACATCTTAGTAAATGACAACATGTGGGTACCCACGAAAATCAATTTGGGAAAACAAATACGTAAAAACGCATGACATTCAAAGCTGTGAATTTTACCCATCCAAGATTTTCATTTCATTTTACCTCTTGGACTTTGCAGAACAACAACAACGAGCAATAAAATTTTTAGTAAGTAATAAATTTTAAGTAGAAATGTAAACAATAAATAATTTTAAAAAATCTACAGAATCATTTGTACATTTTTTGAACTGTCGTTACTTATTCGTAGCGGAACAGAAATATAATTTAAAAAAAACGTCATTTATTAAATAGTTTAAAGGAACATGATTTCATAAGAAAAAATGGGATGAATTCTTTATCTTTTATACTATAATCTTGTGATTATTTTATTACATATATAACAAAATTGAGAGTAAAAACTTTCTTTATTAAAATACGTGTTTGCATTTATTAATCTAATGTATTAATATTTATTTCCTTGAACCTACCAACAGAAAAATAATGTTATTTAAATAAATTTAAAAAAAAATATTGCTTATTGCATGTTTTTAAAAACTGCTTTTTTGGATAAAATATTAGTTTATTTGGAATATTAAATTAATAAAAGATAAGATTAATAAAGATTTAAAAATAAGTTAGATAAATTTTTTAAATTTCATTGTAGATTATGTAACAATAAATTAATAATTTATGTTTGAAGCCATAACTAAATAATTTTTAGCTCAATGTATGGAATTTTCATAAGTTGGAAATTAAATGAAAAGAAACGAAATATAAATATTTGTATTTCTAGATATGTTTTTTCCTTTTTCTGAAATACATAAATCTACTAATCTGTATTTCATAATTCTAATGTTAATATTTAATAAATTAAGTCAGAAATGTGTAAAAAAGAAAAAGAAATATTATAATACTTAACAATCTGATAAAGTTTTAAGACTGGCAATAATAAATTGTACTTGCAACAAAAAAAAATCATGCAAACTGAAGAAAATCTAAGAAGTCCAGGACAGAATGAAAGATTTGTAAAACTAAATTGATTCCCTTCTTTATTTTTTAAGTAATTAGAAGACCCATGTATATAAATAGCATCAATTAGGTGAATCAAATAAGATTGCATAAAATATGCATGAAATGAAATTAGTTCTTATCGATTTAAACTCTGAATTCGTAAAATCAAGTTTGGGAAGAAGACTAAAACGACTTAATAGGAATTAAGACTTATGAAAAAATCTCTCCCAAGAAGAATTCAAACATTCTTTACAAAAAAAAAAAAAAAAAAAAAATGCACAATTTTCAAAAATAAATTGGTTTTGTTTTAATTTATAAAAATCTTATTATCTTTTGTAATAACTAAAATCCATACTTCAGTAATAGGATATATATTTTTCTATCTCATTGAAATTGCTA